>VYZP01023164.1:2385-34008 GCA_013400635.1 Hypocryptadius cinnamomeus | reverse complement strand
CCAGAATGTTCTATGTCAATCACCCTGGTTCTAACAGTTGATTTGTCCTTAAGGCTTCTCCCCTCCCTTGTGTTAACTCTATTGGTTGTGTCAGGTTCCATACTCCTCCCCAAGTGTTTCCCCATTGGTTGTGTGATGTTCCCACCCCTTAGAGTGGCTCCCTTTAAGAACCCTAGCCAGACCCCTTTTCTTTGTCACTGGTTCCTGACACATGTTTGAGTAATATGTTCCTTGGACTGCAAATGAGTGTCCTCACCTTCAATCCTTTGCCTCGGTGTCTTCGTGGTGAACTGCTGCAGTTTCACTCATACTGCTGCATTCACTGCCACCTGAGAAGCCTGGGCAGAGGCTCAGGGGCAGCCTCTCTCGTGTGTCCATCCGGTCACTCAAGAGCTTTGCTAGCTGGCATTCCACTGCTCCATGACCACAGGAGAACCACACTCAGCCGTTTCATATAAAGCGTCCTTTCCAGGCTCTTTAGACGTCAACAACATACAGACGCAGAATTAGTTTAATATAATGTAAATAAATTGGCAAAACCCAGAGATCAAATTTCAGAAACTGTTAAAAAATGCCTTCCTGAACAATTAAGAGTTTTTAAGTCCTCAAATTAAGACAATTTTTAAAATAAAATCCTTGTTTAAGAATCCTAATTGTGGCTTGCCTTGAGCTGTGGCTGTCACTCCTTTGATTCATCATATACTTCCTTTTCTAACAGTGGTAGTTGTCTTATAACTACTTCAGCTTCAATTATTTTGCCACAACTCCTGGTAAAGTTTTGAAATTATAAAAAAGTCTTTTGAAGGGTAATCTTAAAAATAACTGTCTTTAAATAGGTATTAAGGGAATGATAATTTCAGATTTAGCTTAGTATGTTAGTGTGGGATGTATGTCCAGTATCTGTCTGCTCTTCTTCTCTGGGAGTCTCATTACTCCCATAATGCTGTAGTATTATATTTTTATATTGTAACAATACGTTTATATACATACATCTATATTACAATTATTCACTAATACAATATAATATTAGCCAATGATTAAAAATATTTGAAGTATCGACATTTTACTACCTGTATATTGTAGTGTTTCTACATTAAAAAAGATAAAAGGGACTCACATATAATAATTTTAATAAATTGAGACATCCTGAGCTACAAATGTTAGACCCAGAGGAATTTGGAACTTTTTTCTAACACTTTAACTACTAATGGTGTCAGGTCAATAAGTCTGACTTACTATTAGCCATGTTTTGAAGAACATGAAGCCTATTTCACATGGTATAATTTATCAGTATTAGGATGCTTCAGTTTAGTGAAAAATTCATACATTATAAAGAGTCATGTCTGGGATTGTATTCTTTTACCAATCAGTAACTGATTTTAAGAGTTGAAACCAGATGCAGCTGCATGGTGTCATCTAATTTCCTAAATAACATAATGACGCGGTCTGTTAGTGACAGCAGCACCAATCTCCAGTCTTTCCTTCACAGCAGCTATATAAAAAATGTTGTGCTTTAGTGTAGTAACTCTTCATTATTTAGTATAATAATAAAGTCCCTTGGTAGGTACTTTAGTTGGTACTTCAGTGGATAGGGCAGGATACTATCCACTCTTGAGATGTGTGCCTCTAACAGAAATCAGACACTAATATCCATTTTAAAAGAACCTCAAAAATTCCTGTAAATTTGAATCTGGGGAATCAGTGACCTTCTCCTACTTGATCTTTATTCCTTGTCCTTTCCTCTCCCAGAAAAAGGTCTAGGATGGAGAATGGTATGATCAGTTAAAGTTATCTCCTCAAAAGAGCATGGGAGAGGAAAGGAAGTTAATCCCTATGCTTCTTCTAAGTTAGTGGATTATAACAGACAGTTTGGATTGAAAACCAGAGATGATATAGACTGGATAAAGCTTGGACAACGTCTTTCAAGTCTGTTCAGAAGAAGACACACAAGTGTTCAGAGAAAAGTGCTTTGAAACTGAGGGTATGAAAGACATCATCTTAAATACTGTTACTCTTTCAACATGAAGAAAATCCCCTTACAAAACTGTACAAGTTTGCCTGTATGAACCACTACTTAGGCAACACGTTTTTCTACTGACCTGAAAGTTTAGCAAAGCAGGTTCACATCCAGACTTGCAGTTTAGCTGTGTGAATGTCTATCCTGATCTTGGTAAACTGCAGAGCTGTTAACCAGTTGTCAAATTAACTCCTTCACTGAGGCTAAACATTAAGTTTCTTCTCCAGTTCTGGCCTTACCACTCTGCATAATTTAATCTCAAAACATGAGGTACCCACTGGTTTGCATAACACTGTGTATCTGCCAATTTACATTTTAAAGTGAGCTTGTATTTTAGGCCTTTGTAATTCATGAGCACAGAAAAGGGTTAAACCTAAAATACATTTCATTTGAAGGAAAGTCAGAAGCTAAACACTAAAATACCTTTACTTATTACAAAGTGTGAGTTGAAGACTATCTCAATACAGCAAAGATCCCTACCTATTACTTACTTTAACAAGTTACACCACAAGTCCTGAACTTTATTACTGTTTGTAGTCTATTTTGTTCTTTACACAGACAGTTCCAGTTCACTCCATCAGTTAACTTGCATCCACCAACTTTAATCTGCTGTGGGGATTAACGAACAACATCTGACACAATGACTTCCCAGAATGCCTGGAGCTTTAAACACTTTTATTTTTAAATAAATCATACCATTAAGCAGAATGAAATAAAAGGGGTCTGTTGCTGTATTCCACATCCTGAGTCTATAGAGATCTGACAAAGAGATCTCACATGCAACAGTCACTATATCAAAATAAACCTTGATTGTTGCCAGATAGTTGTTGTCCTAGAGAAAAATGTTATGTTAGATCAAAAATCTAATATACCTGTACCTGATAAGCAAATTTTGCTTCAAAGTAGCATTACATGTACTTTATTTGCAAGTAAATATTTTATTCTTCCAGCATCACTAATATATTTCCAGTATACAAATTTCCTGAGTGAAACAACAGAATGGGGATATTTTTTTAATATGTTGTCACTCTGAGCACTGAAGCAGAGCATGATAGGTTAGAGTAATAAACACACTAGACCTGAATAATGTAACTGATTCCACATTCTAAACAAATTTATATACTTCCATGCTTCATAAATCAATTCCATCCATTTATTTTCCAACTCTGAAATCTATTCTTAATTTCAAGTGGTGTTTTCTGAGTTCTGTATTTCATAACCTTTCCATATAAATTATTCTTTCTCCATGTCCATCTCGTGTATTACTTACCCTTTATAATTTTTTTAGATTTTTTTGCTAGTTGAGTTGCTGTTCACACAATAATCTCACAGACCTCTTATTTTTAAATTGTTTAGGGAGAAATAATTGAGAATAATCCTTATCAGAGTATTGAATGTCATTGGTTATTTTTCATTGAATCCATGAAGCACGTAAGGTATTTTGTTCCAGAAGTGAATCAGCTCAACTTTTCTGTTTTGGTTCAAATAATTGTGTTTACAAATGTCTATGAATATATTTCATTTAAATGAACTCTCTGAGGGAACAATCTGCTAGTAAACCCCTGTATGATTATACTCAGTGAAGGGAATGCAGAAAGCTATGACTGAAGAAGAGAAATTTATTTACAATTTAGAACATGCATGCATGGCTGTATTTTTATTATTTGCTCTGTTCTAGTTTCAGCTAATGAAAAGAGATAAGCCTTTACATTAGAATTTTTGCTGTAGTTGTAGGAACTACAAGTATGGCAGTCTGTCAAGAATACAAGTTTCCCATCGGCACTTGTCAAATCAGATTTCAAATATTATAATAATAAATATTATTACCCAATAATATATGCAATAATCACCAATTCAAAGCTCCATTCCAATCTGTGCAAATAGATTCTGAAATATGCAATATCATATCCCAAGGCAATTCTATATTTAGCATAATAAATGTTACAAGAATCCAAGGTCATTAAGAACAGCCATTTAAATAACATTAATCCTTGGTTTAAAAGTCATCATAGATATTTGGACTCTAACTTGTCCTGGTATATTAAATTCTGACCTGAGTTGTTGGAAAAAAAGTACAGTGAGTGCACATGCAGCAGCAAGAATATCTGCAAATTTTCCTTCTCTTCATTGGCACAAAGAAGCTGCTGGAAAACTTACAGATGCACAAATGTGAAGAACCATAGACTGTAGAAAATTAAGTTAGACAGCTGGCATTTGTTGCTAGCTGAATTGCTGCTAGCATAGTCCAGGGGTCCCTTGGCTGATGCCCGTGGGCGCTGCCGGCGCGGGGCTTCGACGGTGCTGCGGGCCCCGTGGGCAGCGGTTTCACTGCCAGGACTGCGGTTCTGAGCCATCCCCTGGCAAAGCTGCCCGCCCGCAGGTCACACCCGCCCTCTGGTCTCACCTGCCCGCCCTCGGCCCCGGTGCTGCGGGCAGCCGTGACCCGGGATGGGCAGCGAGCATGGCCTGGCCATGTGGAGTGGCAGCGGGATGCCCGCAGGTTTCCCGCAGGGGCAGCTGTTTGGTGTGAGGGAAGACGACTCTTGCCATCTGCACCGTGTCTCGTGGTGCTATAGAAACGGAGCTAAACACGTTCGTTCTTTTGTTTATTGTCATTTCCAGCACTGCAAGTGCACATGGAGTTTCTTTCCCCTTCACTGTAAGAGACTGGTGCAGCTTTATATAGCCAAACAGCTCCTCTGACCCACCCTCCCTGACTCCTGGGACCCTGGAAGCTGTGGGAGGAGGCATGGGGACCAGAGGACAGAAGGGGTGACCCTGTGGCTCCTGCCATGTGGTCTCTGCCATCTTGAGCACGTGAATGCAGCCATGCAGCTGTGGCCATGCAGTGACAGCAAACCTGGGCAGCAGGAGTAAAGATGGGAGAACCTGAAGGAGGGGTTTTCAGCTAGAGTTCACTATTTTTTAACTGTTCTTCAAGATTCCGAATGCATGTCATCATCATATTAAATAAAGGATAGAATTCTTTATGGAGTTCTTCCTCAGGTCTTAATTTTTCCCAAACAACTTCCAGAAAGTCAGAGGTTAGGGCTACGTTCCGCGAAATATAAGGAAAATGCTTAAATAACCAGTGTACAAAACACTTCAATTCCCCCTCTGAAAAACCAAAATCTTCTTGAAGAAAAGACTTTTTAAGGTGGAGGTAAACTCCTTGTTCTGCTTAGGTGAATGTCGTTTCCATCTTAACCGAGTCTCTTCCCAACACCTGAAAGTAGAAGGAGGAAGGAACTAAAATTACAAACTCACCGCACTGGGCTAAGACAACAAAATACTCAGGGTGGTCTAGTGCAAATGTTTTCCAGGAGAAGAGGTCTCTGTTCAATGCACCATTTGTAGCAAGCTGAATTGCTGCTAGCATAGTCCAGGGTAAGGAAGCAAAAAGGGCCTTTGCATAACATCCACAGATGTTTCCTTCAGCCGCATGGTGAGATTTTTTTTTTTTTTTGGTTATTGTTTGTTTGTTTGTGAGTCCATTTCCCAGTGATTAACAATGTGACCTGAGACAGGCTCTTACAGCTTTATCTGAAGGGAATATTTTTGTTTAAGCAAACCTGGATTCCTTCTCTATGGAATTTTATTTGCGATAACAAAGCAAGAACCCAAATCTTTGTGATCCAGGTAGCAGCTCTGGGTACCAATCTGATTTCCCACCTTTGGAGATCCATGAGGCAGGAAGGGGGAACCCCCAGGAGCCTTCCCTGCCAGAAACTCCCTGTTTTTTTCAGGAGCAAGGAAGCCACCAGGCACCACTGGCCACAGAGCAGGACAAGATCCCCTCCCAAGTCAAGTTTTTGGCTAAAAGAGCCCATGTAGAAGTCAGTGGAGCAGCAGAAGCTCTGCACAGCACTGGGGGTCTCTGGCAGCCCCCCAGGAGGGCACTCACTGATGGATGAGGATCTGGCAGATCCTGAACACAGCGAGGCCATGGGAAGCAGCAAAGGCTGAGAGCCAGCTGGGGCTGGGAGCAGAGGATTTGGGAATATACACACAGACTTTACAAAGAATGCCACGTTTTACACAAATCACCACGGGTTATTTACACCGGGTCCCAGGACAGCCCTGGCCACTCCTCAGCTCTCCACAGGCTCCGGCTCCGTCTTGAGCTTTTTGCTTCCCAGGACTTGTTCATCAAACAACTCTCTCTCTTTTACTCACAGGTGGTCCTTTAATGTCCCAGTTTTCAAGATCCCCAGGAGATGCTCTTTTGCCCCTTCGGTCTTCACTGTGAACTCCACCACCTTCTTTTTCTCCCTGTCCCTGGCAGTTCTGGTCCTGTCAGGGAGGAGCTTCCTTGGGGGTTTCTGGGGGGAGGTGTCTGAGGAAGACTGTCCAACCCCTTCCTCCCCTGTGTTTGGGAATGCCATCTGCACCACACACTGATATGCCTCTTTCCTCACTGGGTAGCTGATATCAGCAATAAAATACTCCAGGAAGCACCTGGTAAAAGAATGACAGCCACTCAGATCCATTAGTCCAGGATCAGCTGGAGGCACCAGTCGATTTCCCTGGAATAGTTCTCCTTGGCTCGTTCAATGAGCTCCTGCTTCTCCTCACAGTCAGAAGTGCTTCAGGCTCTTCAGAAACACTGAGAAACCTTTTTTCTTCTCACTTGCGGTGCCATCTATGAAGAGTACACACGCCCTCCTGTGCTTTCTCTTCACTGCTTTCACCACTGCTGGCCAGTATAGATACCGCCGCCGCTTGCACCACACCAACATCCCTTCCTTGAAGAATTTGGGTTCTCGAAGGGACAGAACGCTTGGGAAATCTTCCTCTTCTTCATCTGCCAGAGGGTGGAGTGGAAGGAGGCTTTCTGAGGAAACGCTCAGAAAGCGGAGCGGAAGACATCCTGGAGGGTTCCAGCCCTTCATCTTCCTCGGAATCAGGGGTGAGGGATCCTGGTTTTCCTTCTCTAGAGGCTGTGAAGGAAGGCAACAGAAGGCCCAGGTGAGGATCCATGATGCCGCGGCTCAGATCTCANCAGGGGAGGATTTACAGACCTGGGAGGAGTGAAGGAGACAGACACTAGGATTGACACATGGAAGGGCGGGAAAACATGGGGAAAACAACTCGGGGAAGAACCATTTTCAAAACTGAAACCATCTCATATCCTAGAAAAACCCAACATACTACAGTCAAACAGTGGGAAATTCAAAAACACACCACAACAGATCTAGGGTGGTTCCTGCATTTCCTGTCTGTGCCTGAGGCCACACCTGCCCCATCCAGGTGTTTTCCACCCTCTGCCTCTCTTCTCCCATCCAGCTGCTTTGCCAGGCTCTCATTCTCACTGCTGATGCTTTTCTCCAACTCATCCGAGGCAGTTTCACAGGAAGAATCCAGGAATGTTCTCCCAGGCTGAGTTCCTGTTTTTCTGGAAGGTTCCATGATGCCAGAGGGGGCAGAGGGAGACCCCTCCTCAGGAGCGACCTGTGCTTGATCCTGGGGGGCATCATCTCTAGACCTTCTTTTCCTTCCTTGCTGACTCCTTCCAGCCTCTAGCTTACGGGACACTGAATTCTGCATTTTGAGCTGGATTTTCCTCTGTCTGGGTGGTGATTTTGGTTCTGGTTTTTTGCAGTTGTGACTGTCAGGGGCTGCTGCCACACTCTAGTCCCTGGCACTGCACCTGGCAGGGTTTGTTCCACCCCCACGTGTTCTGGGAGGGCTTGCTCCACTTCCAGGTACTCTGAAAGGGTCTGTGCCACTTCCAGGTGCTTTTCCACTCCCCCCTGGAGCCACAGAACATCCCTGGCTGTGTGCTTTGGGATCATCCTTCAGCCCACAGTTATTCTGGGGTCTTCTTTTCCTCTTGGCAGCCTCAAGTTCCGACTTTTTAGAGCGAGAGCGCAACAAGAAGCTGTGGGAAGGGGTGCGTGGGGCAGATTCCTCCCANACCGAGTGGCGCTCCCTGCCTCGAACTCCCCAAGCTGGGGCCGAGGGTAGCGGTTCGGCCTACCGGCAGGGAACCTCCCCTTCAACCTGGCCTGGCTGAAGGTGGGCACCCGGGGAGGTTCCTCGTCGAAGCTGAGTCGTGCAAAGGGGAGAGAGGGACTCTCCAGTGGCAAGTTCCAAAGCTATTTATTCTTCTCCCGAGGGAGAAGTGGCAGGGTGATAAAATGAAACAGCCCGGAGGGAGCACACACAAGAGAGAACACAGATAACTGGGTGACAACAACTTATAAAGGGGGACAGCCTCCAGGGAGAAGACTGCCTATAAACCAATCAGGGATTAACAAGGAGGAGCATGGGGTGGGTTACATTAACTCAATACCAATGAACAGTAAGGAAGGAGGGGTGAATACATAATCTACAAATAGGTAAAAAGAAACAACATAACTGACATAAATGTTTCTAGTAAAAGGGGCTGGGTTTAAAGGATTGACAGGGGAGGATTTACAGACCTGGGAGGAGTGAAGGAGACAGACACTAGGATTGACACATGGAAGGGCGGGAAAACATGGGGAAAACAACTCGGGGAAGAACCATTTTCAAAACTGAAACCATCTCATATCCTAGAAAAACCCAACATACTACAGTCAAACAGTGGGAAATTCAAAAACACACCACAACAGATCTAGGGTGGTTCCTGCATTTCCTGTCTGTGCCTGAGGCCACACCTGCCCCATCCAGGTGTTTTCCACCCTCTGCCTCTCTTCTCCCATCCAGCTGCTTTGCCAGGCTCTCATTCTCACTGCTGATGCTTTTCTCCAACTCATCCGAGGCAGTTTCACAGGAAGAATCCAGGAATGTTCTCCCAGGCTGAGTTCCTGTTTTTCTGGAAGGTTCCATGATGCCAGAGGGGGCAGAGGGAGACCCCTCCTCAGGAGCGACCTGTGCTTGATCCTGGGGGGCATCATCTCTAGACCTTCTTTTCCTTCCTTGCTGACTCCTTCCAGCCTCTAGCTTACGGGACACTGAATTCTGCATTTTGAGCTGGATTTTCCTCTGTCTGGGTGGTGATTTTGGTTCTGGTTTTTTGCAGTTGTGACTGTCAGGGGCTGCTGCCACACTCTAGTCCCTGGCACTGCACCTGGCAGGGTTTGTTCCACCCCCACGTGTTCTGGGAGGGCTTGCTCCACTTCCAGGTACTCTGAAAGGGTCTGTGCCACTTCCAGGTGCTTTTCCACTCCCCCCTGGAGCCACAGAACATCCCTGGCTGTGTGCTTTGGGATCATCCTTCAGCCCACAGTTATTCTGGGGTCTTCTTTTCCTCTTGGCAGCCTCAAGTTCCGACTTTTTAGAGCGAGAGCGCAACAAGAAGCTGTGGGAAGGGGTGCGTGGGGCAGATTCCTCCCAGGAAAATTCGGGATTTGGTCCTTCTGCAGGTGGCATTTGACTGCTGGAGTCAGTCTGATGGAGAATATCCAGGGCAATTTTAAGGGAACAGCGATATTGCAGCTCCTCCACAGCCTCGCTCATGCTTTTCTTTTGCTCCAGGGTGGAGGCAATGGCTACAGGCATTGACCAAGGGCCTGATGCCAGTGACTACAATGCCAGATCAGGCATTGAAAGTAAATGAGAATTATTTTCTGTGTTCTTTTTCCTCATTAAATGAATTAACAAATAATTTTTTGTTGCCATCAGATGATACTACAATGAGCAGAAAGCTTTGAAAAAAAATTATGGTATAGAGGTCCCTAAAGTTTTTAGAGCAGTGCAGACATGGTAATGAGAAGAGCTGATGTGCTTTTTGATCCAATATGTAACATCAGTCTTAATGATTTCTGACACTACAGTCTTTATATTACGAGAACCTTTGTAAGAAAAAGAATAACAACCAACTAAACAAAAACCCACTTCCATGTCTTTTCTTTTAAATTTAGTTCAACTGTTCCTCAATAGAAGCAGTTGAAAGACTGGTTAAAAAGCATGTAGGCAACACTTTTAACTAAAGTTAACCTTTTTTTTTGGGAACAGTGTTTCAAGAAAGCCATGGGCCAGCTGGAGAAATCCAGTGAGAAATAACAGGTGAGATCAACAGTCTGAAAATCATGATTACGAGGACAGACAGGAAAAGAGTTAGCCTTAAGAAGGGTATGCAGAAGGAAAATGTAGCAACAGTCATCAAATATGCAAACTATTGCTGCACACAAAGAAAAGAAGGCTTGAAAAATCTGTTCTCCATATCTCACCTGGGAATAAGACTAGCTAAAGTGTTTTATATTAGACATTACAAAAAAGTTAAATATCAAACATTAAAAAATATTACAAACCTAAATATTGGAAAAAAGTCATCTCTGGAAGGAGCTGGATTACCCATTATTAGAGATTTTTATGAACAGGTTTGGTGAACAGTGGTAAAGAATAACAAGCATAGAGGGCGGAGCAAATATACTCTAGAGAAGAATCTATTCCTGTAACAAAACTCTATTGGGTCATTTGTGAAACAAATGCTCTCTCTCCCCCTCTTGAAATCAGTGCTCACTTTGATTTAGGTGTATAGAGATTTTTTAAAAATCCAGCACAATTAGAATGAGGTGTGGAGGAACTTTTCGTTCAGTGGAAAGCTGATTTTTATTATTATTTCATTGGCTCATGATCTATAAAGAGATAGAATTCCACTGTGCATTCTGCTGGAAATATTTTGTGGAATTCAACAGGAAACCATGCTTTGATGCAGACTTTTCAAGTAATTTCTGCTTTGAAGTCTAGTAACAGGCAGTAAAGGCTGCATGTTTACATGTCTAACTTCAGAAGTCTTAAACTGTTGTGTAAGTCTACAACAATTTTAAGTTCCTTTCAAATTTTTTGGGCAGAAATAATCACTTACACAGGACCAGCCATCTTGTCTCAACCAAAATGTTTAAAATATATATACCAGGCCAGGCCAGTTTTCCTGCAGAAATGACATATATCTCTGACTTTGTGGGAATTCAAGGACAACCACATCATATTTAAGCAGTAAAATCTTAAGATACCTGAATTTTTCTACTGCTGTTCCTCTGAGTTGCATAGTGTGTCTCTTTTAACCACCTCCCCACCTTGTCTTCACCCAGGTGAATTACTTTAATCACAAAATATGGTTATACATGGTAAAATGAACAGAATGACACAAGTTGAACAAACAAAAATTATGTCTGTACAGAATCAGTTCTAAGATTTCTCTCAGAGGAATGTTTTTACCATTTGCAGCCGTAACATAAACATCTTTGTAGGGTGCTCACATGATTTACCCATGGGGTGATTTAGGTAGCCCCAGCTTTTAAGGCAGGACTATGACTCTCTGGGGTGTGATGTGCACAGAACCAGTGAGGGGATCTGCTCCAAAAGTACCTGAGAGAAGACCTCTCAGACCACTGAGTCTCCAAGCTGCCAAATCCACCACTAAACCATATCCCTAAGCACTACATCTGTATGTCTTTAAATACTTCCAGACATGATAACTACACCACTTCCCTGGGTGACCTGTTTGTGATGTTTGACAGCCCTTTCAGTAAAGAATTTTTTTCTAATATCCAACTTAAACCTCCAGTGGTGCAATTTGAGGGCATTTCTCCTTGTCCTGTCACTTGTTACTTGGGAGAAGAGACCAACTGACACCTCTCTACAACCTTTCAGACAGTTATAGAGAGTGATAAGGTCTCCTCTGAGTCTCAGTTTCTGCAGGCTAAACAATCCCAATCCCAGTTCTCCCAGCTGCTCCTGAGGAGATTTGTGTTCCAGACCCTCTGCCAGCTTCATTGCCTCTCTCCCGACATGCTTCAGTGCCTCAATGTCCTTCTTGTAACCATGTGACAAAAGGAAGGCCACTATCAGCCGGGTTATCCAGAGAATTAACCAGAAGAAAAGAAATTCTGTTGAATACAGTAAAAGAAATAGAAATACAGAGGGATCCAGCCTGAAAAGAGGTATAGAAGCAGCATGAAGAGTTGCAAGGTGAGGCAGCAGCCTGTGGCTGGAAAGAGGACACCTGCAGGGGTGCACACCAGGGCGGGGAGCATTTGCCACTGCCCAGTGGACAGTGAGTGGCATGTGGGGGATGGGGGAAGGACGTGCTTCTAGGGGTGATTTATGGGAGCTGGGAGATATGTAATTGTTTGTTAATTGTCTCTAAGGGTCTGGTAACATGATTTATCTGTTATATTACCAATATTGATCGTGAGTCTAAAGTTCACTGTGGATTAATTACATGTCATTAATGAATTAATAAAATGTTTTGATTCTGATTCTGGACTAAGCTGTGAGAACTCGTTTTTTCCTGGTGTCTACCTTTCCTAGGGAAGGATGCTTAGCAACCAGCTAGGATGAGCGGTGAATTATTTGTACACTGGAAATAATAAAGGAAAACCCTTTTCATCAGGAATGGTGAGAACGTTAAAATGTTTAGAATTGTATATTGGAGTAACTAGAAGTCTCACAAAGTAGCCTGAAAGACCTGGGAAAATCAAAGGAATATACTTCCACATTTCTCTCATCTGTATTTGCAGTACTATTAGACTTGGTTTTTTTATTAATATATGATTAATACCCAACATTGATATCAGCACACACTACTAATAGAAATAGAACTACATTTTTGTCTTAGGCATGTATGTTGGTGAGTTTTCTTTTGTATTTCTGGGATCTCTTCATTTTCAGTTTTTAAGATAATTTTTCTCAGCGGATCACTTTAATTTGATCCTGTTACTAATATTGCTCATCCAGACTTAGGAATCTGGGATGAGGGAAGCGGGAGGGGAAGCACACAAGATTTTTTTTCTTTCTAAAATGAAAACCAGATCTGTTCAAAGATTTGTCTTGTAGTTGAAGAATAAACATACTTTACTGCACTCCAAAGGACAAAAAAAATACAGTGCTTAAATTGTTATAATGATAATTACTTTCATTAAAAAAACCCAAACCCAAAAAACTCCCAAACAAACAAACAGCCTCAAAAAGCCCCAATGAAATTAAAATAGGCAGAACAACTGATGTTTTTCCAAACCGTTTTCCACAGGAAAACAAATAAATGGTTAAAGGCAGGATTAAGACCCTTCCACATTACAGTTTCTAGCTGTGATAACGTATCAGTCATCTATGTAGATTTTATCTAAATGTGCCTAACTTGCACACAGATATATACACACCCAAAGGTACACACACCCTGGAAATGAAGGCAGGGTAGAAAGACTGCAAAGTTCAGAGAAAGTATGTTTAACAAATAAATGAATAAATTAATTCTCAGTATTTGTGGAAACAAAAAGGGAAATTGCTGTGCAACCCTTCCCTTAAGTCATATTTTCCTAGCCCACCTGGAAGTGTTGGTTAAGGAGTATTGCAGACCATGTAAACGAAGTCTTTAGAAATATCATAATGAAGTCATATTCCAGAAACTTGTTTTACACTAATGCATTCTTTTTTGAAATTGGCATCATAATGTATCTAAATAATTAGTCTATGTAGCATTGCAGGAAAAAAGATTAAAACACAAAAAAGCAATGCCCTGACCTCTGCCCAGTTAAGTAGGCTCTCTAGTTTTGCCGCTGCCATGTGTTCTATGCTCATGAAACAGGACCCTGGATGAGAAGAGGAGCTTAAAGATCATACTTACCTTAGATTTTTCTGTATATCAACTTCCATTAATAATAGTAAAGCAGGATTAAGGAGGTTTGATTTGCCTCCTAGCTTTCAAAGATATAACCTTAACATTTCTATACTTAGTATAGTAATTTAATTATTTAATGTTAAGTAACAAACTTCAGTCCTGGAACATTCTCTCAGGCTTTCCTTTCCAAAATACAACTTCAAAATAATACTAGCTTGAAAACTGAAGGTCTTGGAGCAATATTGGAACTAGACTAAAAGAGGGAATATGATTTTTTGGAAGGGTATGTGAGACATGCTTTTTATGTTCCAGAAACGCACAAACACAACTCAAAAGAAAAGGACTGTCTGACTCTTTTCTCTGATGCTAGGCCTGTGGCAACACAGCTTACTAGACTATTGCCAGGATTTATCAATTTTAAAACATGCTAATGAAGGCACTCAATTTTTGATCATCATCAACAAAATTATCTTTATTACAATGTTTGCTACATATAAAATACTTTTATGGCTGCATCTATATGAAGAACATACCAAAGTGGTGGTAGATGCTCCATTGCTGGAAACACGGAAGGTCAGGCTGGATGGGGCTCTGGGCAACCTGAGACAGTTGAAGATACCCTTGATTATTGCAGAGGGGTTAGACTAGATAATCTTTAAAGGTCCTTCTCAATCCAAACTGTTTTGTCCTTCTATGGCTCTATGAGTCTAAACCATTTTTACTGCTGTATTAAAGGTTCTGCTATTAGTCTTAGCTCTGTAAGCTTAATATATATATATGTATTCTCTGAAACAGCCTTTCCTATGCTGCACTGCTATTACAACGCAGTAATATTTGACTTTCAGTATTTCTATTTGTTTACTTCGAAAGCTTTTCATGATTGTCAAATGATAAATCTATAGCACATGTTACAAGTTTATCAAGAAGTCCTAGCAGCTTGCATTTGTGCAAATACAGAGGAAAATGACAGTCCCCACTTTGGGACAGCTTTATATGTATATTTTGCATGTGCGATAATGCTGTAACACTCTTCCCATTTCAGCAGTTACAGTAAAACTTCATGGATTTCACCTGCTGTAGTATAGTAGCTACAGCTATGTGTAAAGACAATTCCTTTTTTTTTTTTTTTTCCAGAACAAATGACCATCAGGAAAATGGTCAGTGTTTAGAAGCATTCACACTGTGCTTCAGAAAACGTTTTCACCTTGTGCTAAGAGCAAGCACAAGGTGAAAAATGTCCGGTATTGACACTGCGTTGCTGCAGTCACAGGGAGATGTTCTCCGGCCGCTCACTCCCCGAGACCTATTGCAGTCCCGAGAGGGGCCGCCCCCGGATCGCTGCGGAGACTCTCCCGGGTGGCGCTGCCTGCGGGGGCTCGCAGCTCCCTGCAGCAGCGCAGTATGAAGAACCAAGGCAAAGGAGTAGGGAGTGATCACTTGTTTGAGTTATAAGGAACTGCAGGACCTCCAAGGAAGTTTATTTCCCCAGGGGAGTCAGGCACAAGTGACAAAACTGAGGGCAAAATCTGCTTTTTAAGGAGGGGAGGGAATAAGGGGAGGACACGTCTTTTTACCAATAGGAAGGCATTAGGGCAGGGGTGCAGGGAAAGGGCTATCCAGTAGAAGCCAACAAGGGGAAGAAGCAAACCTTACAATCCTTGCTTCGAAGAAGGGATGAAGGACAGGGAACATTCTAGAGGAAAAAGGGTGTGCTATCTTTGACAGACAAGGATAACACAAGCAAAGAAGGGACATACAAGGAGACTGACAGGGTGATTGACATTCCCTTGGCAGGATAATCTTGGGGTAAACAACTCAGGACTGAACCGTCAGGGAAGCCAAATTGGATACAAGGAACGAACCATTACCAACTTATAACAAGGAATATTACAGAAGAGCAAACTGTAAAATGACAGACTGCCACACAATATAGGTGGGTTAGAAGTCCTTGTCCAAAGGTGAGCTCCAGAATCTCTTGCAAAAATCTAGAAAAACAATCCATGAAGCTACCATCTTTTAATTGTCCCTTACTGATACAGTTTATTTCCCCCGAGTTTATCTTAGAGGACAGATTTTAGCTATTGAGTGGCTTTGAGGTGTTTAAAAGAAACATGCTAATCTTACTGGGTTAATACCATATATAAATAGTATAACATAAAAAAATGTATAAATTAAGGCTATAATCACCCAGAACCCATTGGAAGTACATTCTTTGTATAATAATGTGCTCTTCAAATCAACATTTTCTTTTGTTTTTTCTGAACACATGAAATGACAGCTTTCATGAAGATCCAACTACAAGCAGACAGAGACTATTCAAACATATACAAAGCAAAGTTTTCCTGGGTAATTTAATAAACACAATCTAAAAATAAAGCCAATTTAGTAGCATGAGTTTGAAGAAATAATTTTAATGGTAAGTAACAAAACTTATGTTTAATTATTGATATTTTGTTTGTTTATTTTAACAGTTCTCTTTTCTCAGTATTGGTGTGTTCATTTTGGTGGTTTTTTGAGGAAGGGGATGTTTATGTTTTCCTCTAAAATGTGATGGTTTAAAATATTTTTTCTTTGAATTCCTCACTTCATTGGCAAATTTCCCTGTTCCAATAAATACTTTAGACAACTCAGAGCAAACTTTACATTAAAGGTGACCTTATCAACATATCCCTGCTTTCACTTATTTAGTTATAATCAAAACCTGTTCTGACACATGAAAGATGTTCTCATTATGCAAAAAATGTCTGGACTGGCATAATAATTTGAAAGACATCCAACAACTTCACCCTGTTGCTAATACTGAAATATCTCTTCTCACTACCTTGCTGCTCGCTTCTGTGTATTTGAGGTTCAGTGCAAATACCCACAAGGGATTTTAGTATTGCTCATTTTACCAATTTCATCATCCTATTGATTTTCTCCCAAAATTGCCCTAAACCAGGACAATCTGTTAGATATCAGTTAACAGATAGTTGCAGTATATATAATTTTCTTCGAAAGAAGAATAAGTAAACTCACAAAAGTAAATATGAAGGGACCTACACTTCTTGAGAATGTAAGGTACTTTTAAGATTCAGACTTTTCATTTTACAGCTTAAGTTAAATTTCCATTCTTGATGATCCATAGCCATTTTCTTGGTAGATCAGTTGAAGTTTTGTGAGGGAGATCTTACTTGTTTTCAAATAAGAAGTTATTTAGCTCAGCATTTCCAATTTAGAGATGTTCAGACATCTTCAAGGGCATGATTATAATACATTATTCTCCCCTTTCTAAATGAACAGTCTTTTCCAGAAGGCATGTCAATAGATCCTTATGATATCTTTGGTTATGCTTCAGTTCTCTAAATGATACCTGAATAACTACGGGGAAAATATTCAAAGACATTTGGATATCTAATTCCTTCTAATTATCAAGTGTAAATGTGTACTGCCAGTATTTCAGTGAGATAAAATTTGTGTTGTCTGAATTACAAGGCAAAGACTTTTAGGGATTCAAAGCATTTTGAGATAAAACACTGAAAATTTGCACCTAGAATGTACTTCTTGTTTCATGTTATCTCAGTTATAGTGTTTAATATTTTAACATATAATTCAACATAAAGGAAAGGAAAAAGAAAACTCTCACTGAGTTCACAATGACAATAACTGGCAGCAAGAACTTACATATTCAAAAGTGATGCTCTACAAATGTGATATACACCCAAAACTATGTAAAGATTCGTCATACTGGCAATGATATTGGAAATGTATTTATCCAGAACTAGAAGTTCTTTGGAGTGACATGGAACTGTTGTGTTTATCAGGTACATGGCTCCATGCAGTAGGTGCTCAGGGAGTCACTTACCATAAGCTCTCAGCAGAGTATTTTTATGCTAATACAGCAGACTTAAAAAAAAAAAAAAGCAAAAAAACCACCAAACCCCCAAAATCTTATCCTTTTCCTTATAGGAAATAAATGTATAATCTGTTTTTTTATACCAGCGTTAAACTTTATCATTGTGTGTGATATCTGGAGGATTCATTTAGTATGTGTCAAAAACCTAAAGCTACACAAAACTATTTTCTAGCAGCAAGTTTTACCACTTAGTCTGAGATTTTACTGCGTCAGTGAAAACTCCTGATAAGCTGGCCAGAAAACAATTTTTAAATGTTCAAAAAATTAGCAGGGAAGGAAGTTTATTTTAGTATTTCATTTCAATATGTTATGAAAAGATTTTGAAATAAAAATTAATAAAAATTAAAGCAGAAATTAGGATGTTGAGCAATGTAGTGGCTTATGTGACTTATCCATCATTTTATCTGAACTTCTGCAACTAACATGTTGAATATTTTCTCTTGAAATTGAAATATTTCCTAAAACCACATTTTAACCCCCCCCCCCCCCCCCCCAAAAAAAAAAAAAATTGCAGTTATTCAAACGAGGATAGAAAGAGGTTGTTGTTGTTTTGGGTTTTTTTTTTCTCTTTTTTAACGTAGAAAGTGTTGTGCACTACATTATTTTGAAGTTGCCATGTGTTGAATTAAGGCACCAAATTGTAAATACAGTCATACAGATGTATTTACTAATCTGCCTCATGTCTGTCATTTGAAGCAGTAAGTTTCCCTGGGAATGTTAAAGACTGGAATGTACAATAAAATTATGGGTATGAACCACATATGGCAGGAGGAAACCCATGGCAAGTTATGCATAAGGATTTTCTGGTACTTCCCAGGCTAAAGTATATCTTGTTATGACTAATGTTTAATTTGGATAGTCAAGACTATTTTTAGAATAATTTTTGAGACCTTCTCCTATCTCTTATATGCTGCTATCAAAAACTACCATCCTAGAACACCTTGTCACCAATACCAACTTACAGTTTATTTTTTAAGGAATTCCAGGAATTTGTGATATGAAATGGAACCACGGACCTTACCACAAGACCCATATATCTGTCCTAACCCCAAGACCCATATATCTATCATTCTAAAGTTTGATTAACACTTTGCTCAAAAGTTAAGAAAAAGTTTATGGTCTATGAAGACAGGAGGGCTAACTCAGAAAACAAAGTAGTCCAGTTTATTTTTGACATGTAGAAACATTCCACACATTAGCCCTGTCAGCCTTCATTTGTTTTACTTCTTGGATAATATCTCTGTTTGTAATGTTTTCTTTTAAAGTAATGGTTTAAAGGCCCTATAGGAAAAGAAAATAATTTCAAAAATATAAAAAATTTGTAGACAGCGTATGCTAAATTATTTCAGCCAGAAATCTGATCAGACGTTATTTATTTGGTCAGAAACACTGATGGAGCAAAAGTAACAGGGGAACAAAAAAAAAAAGGTGAAAATATATCCAAACCTGAAAATTTTCGGCAATGATGGAACTTCTCTTGACAAGTGTTTTTCAGCCCCCCTATCTGATATGGGACGTACAGTTGAACATCAGTCCTTTTCTTCTCCAGAAACCCAACCACTAGGCTATGCTCTTGCTCTTCAGATACATAGTTAGATAGTCATTAAATGCAAGAGAGTGAGTTTGACAACAACCTACCTAGTAACTAAGGCTCTCAGATATAATTCAAATGATCCAGGCTCAATGTGCAGCTCCAATGAGTATTTATGTTATTGCACCATGTTGAGCAATTCCTGCAGAATAAGCTACTATAATGAGAAAACACTCCACAGCGTCATTATCAAAGCAAATAGCTTTGCTGCATAGACCAACATGTCCATTTGATGGACAGTCACTAAGAAAAAAAATACAGTCTACAGCAGGTCTTGATATCTTTCACGTGAAATCGTTTTGACTGAGACGTATTTAAAAGAAAAGGACTCATTTTGTGTTCATATCTTACTTTTAAAGGTTGACATTTCATAACACGTAGCTTGATCTTAATATGTGGTGAACATTCTGAGTCAATTCAACAAATCCCTTAATAGATGTACAGGTTGAGATAGATCTCTCATAAATTTTCATGAAAAAAAATACTGACTTTTCTACTTTTCTGACTTTTACATACTGACAAGTTAGAAGCGGTGTGACATTAGCCTTGAAGACTTTATAAGACTTTCCCTGGAAGTAAAATATCTTCACCTCAACCTTAGAAGATTTTTGAGAAAAAACTTTTTTTTTTCTTTTCTTTTTTCAAAGTTTGGGCTGATTTTTCTTTATGGAAATTTTCTATGTATGATAAATCTAATTCTAAAAGAAGACTGCACACCAAATATATTACTTATTGTTATGATTTAGAGGAAAATTCCATCATTTTTCCAATTCATTGGTTTGGGCAAAGTAACTCACGTCTTTGTAGGAGGGAACCCACAAACAGTACTATGACATTAGTAAGAGATCTAAGCAATTAACCATATAAACCATAAGACACATTGTTTAGTTCAAGCCAAAATTCAGGGAAGCAGCTAATCAAAAGATAAAACTTTCAACACTTTTGCATATTTGTTTGAATACTATGCTGAATAAAGGCACTGCATAACTTGGTAACTGCATGCAGTTTTTTCCCTTCGGGATATATGTTACTTTTTATGAGGAATACTGCTGAAGGCCATCATAAGTAGTCTTTGATAATCTGGTAAGACTAACAGGTTTTTCAGTCATATTTTTGTTAAATGCAGAAAAATAAACAAACAAAAACACCCCACAAACCTTAACCTACCTCTTTAATAAATGACAGCTGTAGAAATAAATTGCTTGTGTAATAAAGATGTTCTGTGAGGTGTCTATTCTACACATAGTGTTTTCTGTAAGATTGTTAGTAAGGGTAATAGGGTATTCTTCATAGAATCATAAAATAGTTTGAGTTGAAAAAGAACTTTAAGGTTGTTGAATCCAACCATTAACCCAGCACTTCCAAGTCCTCAACTAAACCATGTCCCTAAATGCCACATCTACACGTTGTTTAAATACCCCATTGTTTAAATCCCTCCAGGGATTGTGACTCAACCACTTTCCTGGGCAGCCTGTTCCAGTCCTTAGGAGAGGAAATTTCTCTTAATATCCAATGTGAACCTCCCCTGGTGCAACCTGAGGCCATTCCCTCATTTTGTTATTTGCTACATGGAAGAAGGTAATCAGGCTATGCATGCTTGAAAGGAAAAATGTCAGTAGATAAAGCCAGCAGACAGCTAAATAAGCAGTTCTGACTTTGTCAGCAGCCAAAAGTTAGCTCAGAACCACAGGAATATCACACCTGACAACTGAAGTTAGGAGAATTCCTTTTTTTTTTTTTTTTTTAATTTTGTTTGTTTGTTTTTTTGGGTTTTTGTTTTGTTTTGTTTTTTTTGTCCCTACTGTGTTGAGGTTAATAAACTGTCTCACAAAATGAATCAAGAGTTAGAGCTCACATACTCCATCTCAACCAGATCCAGTATTACAAATATTATTTATTTATTTATTTATCAAGTCATAATATAACATACATGTGATATTTTGTTTTCGGTAGCTTAGAACTTTGTTACAAGTTTAGCTGCTTGCACTGATCAAGGACTGGGCCCAGGGTCAGGAATGCAGGGAGAGTACAAATTAGTTTCTAAGTTTAGCAGTAGTCTGCAGCCATCTAAATGGTGTCCAGAACTATGTCAGACACCTTTGAGTAACCAGTGAAGGTCACCAGACAGGCCATCAGTGACTTTCTGGATTGGCAAAATCCCTTGGGCTCAATGCCTTGACACCTCCAGGGCATCCAAGGATGACCGTCCTGCTATAAAACTACCATAAACAAAGGAGATCTAGTCAATAAAGTCAATGTCAAAGACAGAGTAATGCAGTTCATCCTAGGGCTCATCATGGGCCCAGATCAATTATCTGCAAACAGATATTTAGATGTATCTGAATGTCCCTACAAAATTCTCATAGCTCTTCAAGAAGTCTTAAACTGAATTCCTCTTGGTATTGGCTAAATCCTAGACAGGCATACTAGGCAAAAAGCCTGACATGGGAAGCAGTGAAAAGAAACGTGGTGCATCATCAGGTGATGTGAGAAATGGTGATAGCAGCAAGAAAGCTGAGCAGGGTAGACAGAGAGTGAAAAAAGCCAGATGAGATGGGTGAAAGGTAGAGAGACCAAAGGGACAATGTGTTTGTGAGTAAAGAACTGTAGCCTAAGGGAAAAGGTTTGGAAAGGCTTTAAATTTCAAATAAAAGAAGGTGATGGCTGATGCAGACAGATGAGGCTGGTGGTATGGTGAGGAAAGAAAAAGTTCTAGCAGAGAGATTGAAAGCATAGAACACAAATCAGTAAACCTCAGAAGATGGAGTGTGAAATGCCACCCTAAGTTGAAATCCTTAGTATCTTTTTTTATATTTTATAATCTTTCAGCAAAGATCTATGAAATATGTTTGGCAAATTTTTTAGTGCAGTGCTGGCATCTGCATAGGGGATTACCTGCTGCCATCCCATACTCCATTACATGGAGTGTCAGAGGTCTGTGACATCCATCCAAAGCTTCCAGCCAAGCTGTCAGATATTATTGCATGACAAGCTTTCTGCTTTTTGAGTTTGTCTTTTTTTAAATGGAAATTTTACACAAAACAATCCTCCTCTCCCATCTTCTCAAAACACTCTAAAGCTCCAAAACAAAGTCAGAATATCTGCATCTTGATTTTTCATTTTCTTTATGCAAGTATAAGCAAATAATTGGAACTGAACTTCTCACAGATGGTTACTTGTTTTCTAGTCCTCATCATGTGGATGAATTTACAGGCACCTAAAAGCCATATGATATTTTGAAGTACTCCACATATTCTGGAAGACAAATCTCAAACACCTTATCTCATTTAGTATATTATTTGACACATTGTTCCTTCCCTTCTTCTCTTTTTTTCCGTTCTTGAAGGGTAAAAGTGTCCTTCTTACAAAAGAGTATTGTGAAAATGCATCCATGCTTTAAGGACCTTTGTCTTTGGTCTACGAAGGAGTTTCACGGTTTGTTAAAACTCAGGAGATGCTTCTGGTACCCAGGAGCATGCACTGGAGACAGTTCATGCCACATCACCTGCAGTGACATCTGGTGAGTGTATCATTTACAAGACTTGTGTGAATCAAGCATAGAGCAGCTCCAGCAGGGCTTGTGTGGCCCCCACTTATCTGCCGTGGTTACTCTTACCTGTGTGACCTTGCAGAGCTGGCTGGCAAAGCACGGATGGGGGGGAAGTGGGACAAAAGCTGTAACATCACCTTGCTCATGTCAGTGATGTTAATACTACCTCAGGGGCTGAAAGACTGGAACCATCCAGGTGAGTCTGACAACTGCTGTGTCCAGGACCAGGCAGGTCTGAAATCACTCAAGTCTGTGTTAGGATGGATATTGCAGTGACGACTGCCACAGGAGAAGAAATGAGCAATTCTGCCTTTGGAACAGGTTTTGTAGCAGATAATGCAATGAGTAAAATTTGAGCCTGTATATTCAGCATGAAGGGAAAAAGCCAAATTGAACACTTTTCATTAATTGAGCAGTATCCCCATATCCATCTGTGCCTTAATGAAGATGGTTCCTATGCAAAAATAGCATGTGATCATGTAATTAAAAACTGCACTGAGTGCATAATGGCTGACAAGAAGCAAAGATTTGTATACACAACACATGCTCTCAGTCTCATGCACATGTACATATATATGTGCACTTTTCTGTTATGAGCTTTCCCCTGTTCATAAATTTAATCCAGGATTTTAGACGCTGGGTGAGACTTGTCTGATCAGATAAATTTATCTCTATCTGTCACATAGAATATAAACTTGCTGCTTATACAGTTCCTAATTAGTGGAGAGAGAGACTTTTGATGCAATCCACAATCTGATCTAGATAGAGATTTTAGGGAAAGCACCTTAAAACTACTAAATTCCATGGCCTTGACTATAAAACAGTCTGAATGACTTCTCCAAACATAAGCAATGTAGACTTCTAAGATTAGATAACATGAATCTCATGCTAAATGTTTATTTCATGCCACAAATTCTTACCAATAAAAACATGTAAAACATTGTAAAATAGATGACAGGTAATACTACAGCAAGAAAGAAATACACACTGTAATAAACCTGTCTAGGCTAAGCATCTAAAATTTTTACCTAATCCAGTGAAAAAATACTTAGAGTTAAGTAAATAAAGAGAAAATGTATAATTAGACCTTGAAATGTATATTATACTTTCATAAACTATAATATTCAAAAAAGAAAAACCCACAGTGAAGTGAAAGCAACAATTGAAATAATTAGTCATTGGTTAGTAGGATGTTGAAAAACAACACACAGAGAAAAAGTACATTTCTAACATGCAATTATCCAGTTAGTCAGAACAATTCATTACTTTCTTCCAAATCAATATTACAAATGCTCGATATTTTCTTCTATAAACTGAAATTAGATATCAGTCAGATGTAAGTACCAAGCAGAAATGATTTGTAGCTCTAAAAATTATGCCTGCTCAAAATCTGATTGTGAAATTGATTGTAATCACAGATTTTGACATTTTACCAATTATATTACATTACTGCATGTGCCAGTAAGAGTTCTTGGCATATGGTGTAATATAGGCAAACTATATGTGAAGTGACAACATGAGCAAGTTATGTCTGACTTCTACAAATGTAGCTGTAATTTTTAATTCCAGACATGATGATGGAAGGAAAAAATCAAAGCATTTTCCATTTTAATTTAAATTGTTGATGATGACATAATGCATGACTTGGCTACTTTTAATATCCTTGCCAGTGTTCAGAAATATATGTAGCATGCATAAAGATTAATAGGTCTTATTCTGTTTATTACTTAACTCATAAAGAGTACAGCAAGATTTTGGGGAAGGTGATGGACACTTTGGCCCAATCCAAAATGATTTTTTTTTTCCTTTTCTCTGATTTAAAGATGAAATGTAGTAATAAAACAAAGACGCTTATATAGCATTTGGCAAAAACAATAGTAGTTGGAGTGCCAATCTACTGGAAAATTAGCCATGATCTTGTGTTCTGTGTGGTCCCTTTAAAGTTTCACATGGAAAATAAAGCTTTTAGCACATTGTTGTGCTCATTTTAGCTATGTAGCAGAGTATCTGAGGCATTATTATGACAGGCAAATACACTTCTAAGACTAAAGCTGTTGTTCCATATTTAAACTTCAGTAGTCATCTATGTGTTGGTTATATAATGCTTAAAGCTGGCATGGATGTTTAGGAGTGCAATCAGACAAGTGTTGTCCTCTGAAAACTGGAGGTGTAAATTATTGTCTCAGTGGCTATGAATACAACCCAGTGAGATTTAAAGAGGTTGATACATATGGTGAAAGAAAGTGAACTAGTGGAACATTTTAGTTCCTATTTATTTTTGGCATGTATTAAATCTCTGCATATTTTCTTTTGAAGTGCTTATGTTTGTTAGCTAGTTATTTGCATGTCATTTGATGTGACAGTCAATATAAAATTTCCATCCAACATACTTAATGAACAAACACATACTTAACATACTGTAGTTATGACATGAAGGAGTTTTGTCCCATCTGGAATGACACAGCTTCACAGGGAAATTGGTCATTGAGAGGATGATGTTTAAGCACTAGGTGCATCCTGTGGTGGAAAAGCTGTCATTGGTGTCAGAGTGTTGTGTGAGGTCCATGGGTCTGGATTACGGCACTGACTGTAAAGGGCTGTACACTGGTGCTGATCTCCATGGGATCCATGCAGCACCATCGTGGTTACCTGTCACAGGCGCCTTGGGACTGATGACATTACTGTGACTGTCTGATTACATCTCTTTGTTTCTGTTTTCTAAATATAGGGCCAAGTTTACTTGTATCTAAGGAATTCACACACATAGCAACTGAGTAGTTTCAAATGTGTCTGGCTTTAGTCTTCCAACGGTATTATAGTGTACTTTCAAAACAGACTATCATTCAACATACCACACAAAATTATTTGAATTATCTCAACACTACCCCTCTGAAGTCGGTCTATATTAAATTTGGTACTGTCCAGCTCCTGAGATCGAAAATGTTTCAATCTTAAAGACTCAATTTCCTTCCACCTCTTCTTCCGTCTCCACCAACACACCCCTATATACCAATTGGTTCAATTGGCTTACCAATTAGTTCAATTTCTAAAAGGCCTTTTTTGTAGACTGGAGGGATTTTCCTCCACTGCTCAGACGAAGCCCTTGTACTGATTCTCTTTTCCATTTTCTCAACAAAACACCTCAATTGAGGTAATATAGGTGAAGATATCTCGATGGGGTGGGGGTAGAAAAAGAGGATTCAAACACACAATTCTTGTATTATTATATTGTGTTATTTTCATGCAGTAGTTCAGGTGTCAGATGACTCATTGTGCTCTAGACATAATAAAAATATAACTACATTTTAAATACTTCTAAGAATAATTGTGATTCATTTTCCCTACCCTTCCCCTACCCTTTCTCCAAGCATGCCTACTTATGCCTACTTATTATTTATTATCATTATGCATGCCTACTTATTATTTCTTTTTTTGGAGCAAAGGTAATGAAAGTCAACAGTATCAGCAGAATTTGAAACATCCTTGGAAACAAAAAGGCCTGTGACTGTTCTGAGACACATGAGGAACAGATTTCAGAACCATTTTCACTTTCATTTATCAATCTTGAAAGGCAAAGTTTCCATCATACCTTTTGTGCTATTTTTTAAATCAATCAGTATAATCCATTGTGGACATACATATAGTCTTGTGGAGAGAACAGAAGTCCACAATAAAGAAAAAAAATCATTAACTGAAAGTGCAGCAGTGGCTGGGCGAAGAGACACGACTGTCCCTTCAGGACGTCCTGTCTAGCTGTGCCCCGCAGCACTGGGGCACTCTCCCCGTCCTGGCTGGTTAGGAGGGCACCTAAGGCTTTTGCCTTGCCCAGGATGAAGCTTTCCAGCTGCACCCAACAGAAGAGAAGAGACGGACTCCAGCTAGGGCGAATTTGGATTTATTGACTCCAGCAGAACCAACAGCTGAAGACCCCAAACTGGGGTCTGAGATAACCTTATAAAGAGGGGAGGAAACAGAAGTGGAGTTTGGTCTTCAGCAAATCAGGATGGAGAGGGGAGTGGGGTGAGGGTGATTGACATAACAGGGCTACCAACAGGGGAAGTCTCAGGGACGGGCCCTGGCCTCTGAGCCAATCACTCGACGCCCAGGCTGGAAGATTCTAGAGAGAAGGGATGGGTCGCTGAGTGATGGACAGAGCACCAGGGAGGGGTTAGAGAAAAGATAGATTGATTGCCAAGGGAAACGGGGAGGAGAAAACAGGATTGACACTGTAAGGGAGGGAGGCGAGAACCAGGGCAGAACCATTATGGATAGAGGGGCTAGCAGAACACACCAACTTACAACTTAATATACTGGAAGCGTACAAAACACAATGCAACATGAAAGGACTGTTGTGTTGGACATATGAATACGTTTAGACTGGATAGGAAAAAGGTATCCAAAAATTTTGTATGACACATGGTCGGGTTGACAACCAACAGAGCTGAATGCACTAGAAGCAAGACTAAAATTAAAGTGTTGTGTGAACTATACTTGTCAGTGTTCAAACCACTTATAACTTGCAGTCAACGTTCTTCCAAAATAAGTATTCTAATAAATGTGCTTGATTGATAAATAATTATGGTTTCTAGAATTAAACAGAAATTTGAAATTAAGCTATTTGATTTGTTTATTATTTCTACTTGTAAACCCCATCTCACTTGATAGTTTTAAACTGGAATTGGAGTAAGTATCAGAGAAGAATGACATCCGTAGAATTAGTGAGAAGGTACAAAGCTGTGAAAAGATGAAGGTGAAGTAGTTAAAAAGAGGTTAAAAATTGTCGAGACTGACTAAAAGCAGTAATGTAAAAGCCAAAGAAAACCACAGAGCACTGAAGACTGTGAATTCTTTAAGAGGCAATTTAGGGCTTCTCTTACGAATTAATCAGAAAAGAGATATACTTGTTTCCTATTTTTTTTATTGTGTAATTTTTTTATCTGAAACCATGTATTAAATATTTTTAGTTTCCTGTGCTAATTATTCTGCTGGAACACAACATTATTTTCATAGTGACACACATATTTATGAATTACTGAATTCTTACCTAATTGACAATGAAATAAACGGCAGGTAAACTGTGCTTCAAAGCACGTGTTGAATAATTTGATAAATGTATTAAATAAAATATAAATAAATTGTATTTTAGCTATAAATGTTGTGCCATAAGGGTAGTACTCCCCAGTTCAGTCTCACCATCAAGACTCCCAAACAAGGCACTTGGTCCCTACCCTTCCCCTTCCAGCTCCAAGCATGGAGTTAGGAATTGGAGACACAAAGATGAAACTTGTGGATTGATAAAAACAATGTACTGTAAACAGAAATGAGATAAGAAAATGGAGAGTAACAGCAACAATATTAATAACAACTGGTATAAGACAAAAAAATTTATATGGAAAGTAAAACAATACCTTAGTGTCATTTTTTTCTTTATTCAATAATGTACTAAAAATTATATAGTCCAGGGTCTTATCTAGATTTTTCTTAAGAGATTTGTTCTTCTGTCTCTCTCTTTTCTTTCTTTTTTTTTTTTTACTTCTTTTTATAACTGGGCTTCTACAGAAGCAATCAAAACCAAGGACTTCTGCAGAGAAGCAAAACAGAAGAATGGCATCACAGGGAACACTGCAACCAGATGTTTTCAAGGGAAAACAATTCTCTTTGACAGAAATTTGACTAAAATTACATGTTCCTTATCCTTGCTGCTCTGAAAACTCAGAAAGGAACTGTATAGGTATTGTATAGACAAAATAAGGAATCTGGGACTGGTGAAATACTTCCCATGTTGTTAATAAGCTTTTCTGCATTCGTTGTTCTCTGTCTCCACAGCCCCATTACACATTAACAGTAACATTGGGGCATTTTACATTCTTTTCCCCAGCCTTCTTTGCATCTCTTTCCACATCTCTTGCTATTTATCTAATCCTTTCTCCACAAAAAATAGTCAAAACTGCACATGTCATATAATTGTTTTATTTATTTAAGTTCATTGGGAAAATAAAGGTTTGGTGGTTTTTTTTGTTTATTTGTTTTTTGTTTTTGTTTTGGTTTTGGTTTTGGGTTTTTTTGGGTTTTGGTTTCTTTTTGGTTTTTTTTTTTGTGGGGGTGTTTCATTGTCGAGAGAACTACTTAGGTGTAAAACTACTGGATACACTGAATTTTAGACATTCTTCTGTATTCAAATTGTGTGGTATGATTTATATCATATATATGAAACATCATTCAGTTTTTCTTAAGTTGCATGCTAGATACAAATATAAAAAGTTACAAAACCTAGCAAATGGTTTAATGAAATCAAACATTTATTCAAGACAGGTATATTGAATCTAACTTTAAACACTATTGACATCTACATTTGAGCTAATCGCTCTGGGCTATAGTCAGGCAAGAGAAATTGATATGCCTTCTGGTGTGTAATTCATCTCAACCAAAAGCAGGCATCTCATACAGGTCATACCAATTGCACCTTAAAAGTGCCTATTTTTCTACCTTGGCTACAATGGGAGCCCAAAGTGACTAACAACTGCACTGTAGATAACTGAAATCAGATTAATGCTTCCCACTCTCATAAATTTCCATGCTGTCTACAAGAGGCACATGTTTTCTGAAAGTTATCAATAATCATACTGCTATTCTGTTGTGGTATTTCCCACAATTCAATTAAGCCATAATTTTTTAGGGTTCATGAAAGTTTTCTAAAGATCTGTACTTTTACAGTAGTTATGAGAACAACTTTTTCTTTTTTTCTTTGATATTGGTTTCTAAACTCCAGTATCAAGCAATTGGCCTTTGGGTTAATTTTGTTCTTCTCCAGGATGTATAAGAATGTGTGCAGATTCCTTGCTATCAGGAACACCACCCACAGAAACATGAACCCTATGATATTAAACATTTGATCAATATGAGAGTTTCAGAGGAGAAAGTAGTGTTAAAAGTTTATTCATTCTGTGCACTCTTTAGAGATGATTAACTGTCCTTATTATATTAAAGCAAACCCAAAGCCATCTGCCAAAGGCGATTGTGTCCAAGTACTGAAACCATTTCATGTGAAAACTCATTTTCAGGGTCCTAATTATTTTTCATTATAGTGGCAGTGTGGAATAGATTGGAATTGGACAGTAATTGCCAGGTCTGAGCAGCGCGGACCATTGCAATGTATCAGTTTAGATGAAGTGTGACAAGGATACATCTAGCTACTATATAACTTCCATTAAGCAACTTCCCTGTCCCTGATCATGTAACACTTCATAGAATGTGGTCAGCACAAGGTCATAATAATGGGTTTCTGTCTGACTTCAAGTATTTTGTACATGCACAAGCTGTTAACCCACTCTGTTAGCATCACTCCAACAATGTCCAGTTATTTCAGGTGTCAAGGATATTTACAGTACTCCTCTAGAGGGGATAGAAGGACTTTAAAAGGTTGCAGAACTCATATATGTCTATTTTAATGTTTCATGATGCTAAAATGTCCTGAAATTGAGAAACAAATTACCCAGAAGGTAGTAAAATGTGTTTCTGCATCACTTCATGTATTAGGTCCTGCAGTGCAAATTGGAAAACAAATGATCTTAGGTCCAAGCTGTAAATCTATAGACATTTCTTGCAGTGAAACTCTTTTGTCTCATATGCCAGTCTTTCCTTAATTTCTCTCTCCTTCTCTTTCCCTTCCTCGAACAAAGGCACTATGACTTGGTCTGTCTCTAAAGTAAATGATCATACAGAATTTGCTAATCTTTCAGCCCCTTGACTTAATGAAATTATCTGAGTTACAACTTTGCAACCTTATACTTGCTAATTTTGGCTTACTTGGCTCTATTTTTTTCAGTTAATATTTAGAGAAGCTTATTCTCAGGTTTGTATGTCTCTGTTTCTGAATACTGTCATTATTGCCTAGGGAAGATCATCCAACTTTGGAACAACAGCAGTTAGTGACCCATTCTGAAAAAATCCTGACTTCAGTTTTTATTCTCACTACTGTAATTCAATGGAAGCATCTTTTGGCAGCAACAACACTAAGGAGAATGCTGACTGTCCCTTTCATCTAGGATGCCAGATACTATGACTCTGTGTCAGATATTTAATCAAAGGGGGTTGGTTTTTTGTTTTTTCTTTTTTTGAAGGTGAGCCCAAAATGAATCTTTTCTTTCATATCTAATCTGTACTTTTCACACAATGAAAGCATGTCTTGATATTTTGCAAAGCAAGAAAATGGTACTCTATTCAGAAATATATCATAGTGCTCCTTAGCTATTTCTCAGAGGCATTATATACTATAAAGATATACACACTTTTAGAATGACTGTGTTCCCACAGCTTAAGACTTTGCCATTTGCCAACTGAAGAGCTGTGTAAAATGCCAGCTCAAGCTCAGAATGATTAAAAAGAATATTGATTTTCTCTTCTGTACACAGTACTAATCTTCCAAAATTCCAGAGATGATAATATATTACTTTGTTTTCCAATGCCATTCACAGCAGAAATTTAATTTAAAAACCTAAAAAGGAGTGTAAAAATATAAGTAATGAAGTTATCTGTTATCAATGGACCTGCAAATTAAAAATAATACTAAATTTTCTGGATGAATAAGGAATTCATAATAGGGCATCCTAAAATACTTTGGGGGGTTTTTGTTAGTTTACTTGGTTTTGTTTTCTTGTGTTTGTTTTTTTTTTTGGTAGGTTGTTGTTGTTGTTGTTGTTGTTTTTATTTTCTCAAAAGTATTTCAGCCAGTTAATTCAACTATAGTGGTATGTTCTGACTCTCCTTCTGGTGAAAATTAAATTTTGGGGAGGAGAAAAAAAAATTGAAGGGGCAGTCTGTATCTTGGTGTGAAGGAAAACCACTAGCTAAACTAACAAGTTGAATCATTAAAATAAAAAACCTTTCAAACAATTTTTTTGAAAAAAACCCCTGCTAGATCTGCTATCTCAGATGGATAGTAGAAAACAGAAGAGACTATTTTCATAATAGATTGGAGTAATGACAGTTCTTGTTTTTGTATATGCACTTTAAACAAGATCAT
>VYZP01023162.1:0-13446 GCA_013400635.1 Hypocryptadius cinnamomeus | reverse complement strand
CATTACTTTCAAACAAATGTAAATGCTTCAAAAATGCTGCAAAAATAATGTAAACAGAAAATCAGAACAACATTATGTTTTATGTCATACACTTAAGTAAATACACATTGTAAAAATAAATTAATGAAGAATTTTTGTTCATAAGACCTCAGGTTTTGTTATTAAGAAATTTATCTGGTACTTGGAATATTTCTATACTTTGGATAGACTGAATAAATTAAAATAGTTGTTTTCTAAGAGTCAACAAGATTATAAATAAATTTAAGTCAATAAACTGACCCAGACTTTGCATTTTCCCCAGAGATACAACCCCCAGACAGAGCAGAAAGGTGGCAAGCTGAACATACATTGTTAGATATGCCTAACGAAGCTAATCATAAATGTTAAGTGCTTTAAAAATTGCTATGATATAAAGTTTGTTGAAGACATTTGGGAATCCTTCTTCTTTGGCAAAATTAATTAAACGAGAAACATTAGATTTTCATAGTACAATAGAGGGGAATTTTATTATGAGTAAGCTCTTTACAACAAGTTCATTTGGGAGTACCATGTCTCAAATGGTACCTATTCAAATAATTTTATTTTTAAAACAGATCATATATATCCTTCCTCTATGGCTCATAATGCATAAGCAATAAATCATTTTAAATGCTTAGGTTTTTTATGATTGTATTTGATTTATTCACACAGAGTGACTCAGAATAATTCAGAAGAATTCTCCCTATATCAGGATTTCAACTTCTAAAATTTCATTAAATTATTTTAGTATGTAATTTAACCTCATTAGGATGTTTGCTCATGTCCATAACTTCTAGTGCAATAGATTCCTTTGCATCCAATGGCCATCCATTCCCTTACATCCATGTCTTGGCCTAGGTCCACACCATCTGTGTCTCTGTGAAGAATAAAATATCAGTCTTAGCAGCAAGTACAATTTGTTGTATAAACCATCTTTGTGTTCACACTGTTCATACTGGAATTGTGAGGTGGGTTTCCATCTCTATTTAACTAAGAAATACTGAATCCCTACCTCACAAGATATCCATAGCAATCACCATGTGTGATTATTTGAAACTAGGCTATTGAGTAATCAGGAGAGCAAGCAACACTGATTCTAAACTAGTAGTAACTAAAAGCAGAAATTAGTTTATTTGTTCAATGTCGAAGGCAAAATGGATTCATATTCAAGGAACTGCATTTGGAACCAAACCTATAGCTCCTGCAAATTCATTGCTCCTTCCATTAGACTAAAATATTTTCTACCTTCTGTTCTGACCTTTGCATCCTTTGTTGGCATACAGATTCAACTTCTAGAATAATCAGTATCCTTATCCATGGCCCTGTAGCCTGGTTATTACACCACTTGCCAGAAATTCAAAATATTAAATGTAATGTCCTCTCACCTAACAGACTCTTTTAATCATTGGCTATTAAGCAAAAGAGGAGTGTTGTAAGTACAATCACTCCCCTCCAAAAAGTCAGTAGATCGGATCTTCACTGTAGGAGAAGTTATTTCTGATCATTTCCTATGGACTTGAAGAAAAAGTTTGGGGAAGCATGGCTGGAAAGCTACCTGGCAGGAAAGCAGCTGGGGTGCTGGTCAACAGTAGCTGAACATGAGCCAGTGTGTGCCCATGTGGCCAAGAAGGCCAAGGGCATCCTGGCCTGGATGAGAAATATACCAGCAGGACCTGGGCAGTGACTGTCACCCTGTACTCGGCACTGGTGAGGCCACACCTCAAATCCTGTGTTCAGTTTTGGGCCTCCCACTTCAAGAAAGACATTGAGATGCTGGAGCATGTCCAGAGAAGGGCAATGGAGCTGGAGAAGGGTCTGGAGCCCAAGTCTGGTGAGAAGTGGATGAGGGAGATGGGAGTGTTTAGACTGGAGAAACTGAGACTCAGGGGAGACCTTGTGCTGTACAACTGCCTGAAAGGAGGTTGTAGCCAGCTGTTTTTTGGCATTTTCTCCCAGAAAGCAAGTGGCAGGACAAGAGGAACTGTCTTCAAGGAGCACCAGGGGACATTTAGATTGGATATTAAGAAAAAAATTCTTGAGGAGAAAGGTCTATCAAGCAGCAGAACAGACTGTCCATGGAAGTGGTTACATCACCATCCCTGGAAGGGAGCACCTGTAGATGTGGCATTTAGGAATATATTTTAGTGGTGGACTTGGAAGTGCTGGGTTAATAGTTTGACTTGATGATCATAGAGGTTTTTTCCAACCTGAAAGATTCTATGATTCAGTACAAATGAACTTAATTGCCTTTTGGATATACAGTCAAAAAGGAGTTCTTTAACTCAGAAAAATACAAACTGTCCAGAAATCTTGAAGGTATAATTAATGTATGTGTTTTATATCTTGACATCTAGAATTATTGATTGCAGTTGATTCAGGTTGTTCAGTAAGTAGAAATGAAGTTATGGATATAGAAAGCAGGTTAGGGGTTTAAGTTGAATCTCATTTACTTAAAGAAGGAAAACATGAAAGACAAAGAAATGAAAGAATAAACCATAACTGATTTTGTATATAAGCTACGAAGCATGAATTGTAAATACACTTATGAGAGGATAATAGTTTGTCTTTCTAAGTGCTAAGTTTCAAGCACTTAACAACTTAAAAACAACACAAGAAAGAAATTAAGATGTCAAAATTAATTACTTCTCCCAGCTATCCATTAAATAAAATCAATATCTATTTTCCATACAACCAGCTCAGAGATAAAACAGCAAAATACAACAAACGTACTTGTAATTACATGTGATTTCCTCAGGTCCTAGGTACCCTTTTTCCTCCTTGAATTTGATCACCTGTGCTGGAGTGCTGATATGGCACAGCTGCATAACCTCAGCTCAGACTGCTGTGAGAAGCAGCTGCCTCCCCCTTCCTTTGCTGAGAAATTTGAGCTCAGTCTCTTGTCCTTGGCTGCTGACTGAGCTACAGTATTACTGTGTCTGTGCCTGGAGATGTATCCTGCTGATCCAGATCCTGACCTGGAAACTTGACTTCTGGCTTGCATTTCAAAACTTTGACCTGCCTTCTCACCCCCGACCTGCCTGGGATCCCTGCAGTGGAACTGAGCTTGGTTGTGTCACTGGACCTGATCCAACACTTGCTGACTTGACTTCTCAGCTTGACCTGGGACATCCTTTATCACTTCAGTTTTTCCTGGTGCTTTAGTCTCTCCTCAGACTAATTAATCCAACCAAACCTGCCTTGCTCATCAGGTTTGGGTATTGTAGGATCGGGCCCTTGCTGGTGAGGGCACTGCTGCCCACCTTGCTTCACATTCAGCACCCAATTTGCTTTTCCTCATCATTCTTGCTGCTCTCTGATGTCCCTAATAATGGAGGGGGGTTAAAATTAAATCAGGGAATGATCCCACCTTCAATCATTTCCTTTTCCTACATATTACAAGATACCACAAAAACTAGCAAGGTGATTTGCTTTCCAAGCACTACTATAGGATTATTAGAAATAAGGAATGGGTTAATAACTAAAATAGGAATTAAATAAGTTAAATTAGAATAAAATTAATGATACAATGAAGGGGTAGTTTAGAAATAACACTGAAATCAGATGTGAAATTCTAGTATTCAAGATTTTAATTTTTTTTTAATATAGAGTATTGCACTCAATTGAGCACTTTCAACGGGAAATGTAACTTGATAAAAACGGTATTAATTCAATTACTAATGGCACCAGAGGTATATTTCTAGTCAGCTAAAATAGACCAACTGCCATTCCAGTAGCTGCATTTAAATACACCAAATAAAAATTCACTGTAAGTAAAGCATGGATAGTATCCTATAATGCAATTCAATGCAAAAATTCTTTTAAAGAAAAAATTAAAATGTAAACCCCTAAGACAGGTAGGCTAATATAATTAAAAACATTACCATTATATAAGGTGTACATCTCACAAGTCCTATCAGCATTGCCTTAAATGTGAAATATTTCTATTATTTTAAATGTAAGCACAAAATTTAAGATAAGCTCATGGTATGGTTATCTAGGCACTCCACCATGAGTTTGTGCATAGTTGACAAACACAACACTGGCTAAGCACTGTTAAAATGACAGATTGAAGGAACTAACTTTATGCACACATTATGATGGTTCTAGAAGCAATTTAGGGTATTTCAGCCATTACTGATCTAATGTGAAGTTAGTAAGAGAATCAAATGGTGCAAGTAAATCATAATTTAATCACATATGATGTAAAGTATGAAATTAGAAAGAGATAAAGTGGAAAAAAATATAAATAGAGAGATAGATTCAATTAGAGACCCTGTCTTAAAAATTCAATTTTACAGTCAGATCATTTCTAAAAGCAAACTTCAAAAATTTCAGGAGAGCTAAAGTACAAAAGAGATATAATGAAAAGCATAAAGTTTTTTTACTATTCAACTCTGATAAAAGTAAACTGGTACAAACAAGATTAATCTCACCAAAATTTTGAGCTTTGTAAAGCACAAGTGCCTAGTCTCCCTCATCTAGTCTCTCCCTAATCTTAGAGGAAGGACTCCTATATGAAGACAACCATGTGTCTCCTCAAAGTTTAAGTGAAGCCAGGATGTTTAGCTGTGCTGCTGTACCTACAGTACTCTAAGAACATGGATGAAGCAAAGACTGGGAGTTGAAATATGTATTTAGAGTATTCTAATTCATTGGTCTAGAATGTAAGTATTGCAAAGTTAGTGCTGCATTCGGTTGATGTTATCATGTCTGCCTTCATACATTCTTCAACTCAAGCAAGATCCCTGCTGGAACCAGAGAAAGATGAGGTGAGTCACGCTGAGTGAGCACAGTGGTATGGAACTTCGAAGCACCACTGCACATACTTGCAAAGGAAGACAAACTTCTGTAGTTACTGACATATATAATACAACTCAGCTGAAAAAGCAGCAACAACAACAACAACATCCTGCTTCTGTTTAAGGTACACAGAAATGAAGATTAAAGAAGCACTGACTGCAGCACTTGGACAGTAAGAAAAGACTTCACAACAATAAATTCTGTAGCCCATTATAAGAAATAAAGGTCTTTGTGATAGTAATGAGGTGGAGAGAGGATTGTAATATCCTCACCTACCAACCTACCAATCCACCCTGTACCAAATACTGAAGCAAGCTTAGCTCAGTCATGAGCAATTGATGCAGTTTGGACCATGGGACACTGAGATCAGATCTTCTTTCTGACTTACACCCTGTGCATGCACACACATAAAACAACTCCCATACTATGCAACTCATTTGACAAATCGGGTGTTGCTACCTGTTCTCTAATATAATAGGATTTTCCCCTACTTTTGAGAAGTGCATTTTTTCACATGATGAAGATTTGCCCTACTTTGTTCTTACTTAATCCTGAACTAAAATCAGTAATATTGATAGCATTGTTTAAATCCTTAATTTAAACTTGTTTGTAAATGCCCAGCAGTAATGTGTTCTATACTTTCTGGATTTTTCATCCATTTCATAGTTTGAAGTTTCCCTTCACATAAAATTTTTATTATTATTTAACCCTACCCATAGGGAGGTTTCACGCATTATGAAGTTAAGATTCTAGATTTAGATTCCAGATCTTGATATTACAAGTAAAAGGTGTTTGGGGTCTTTGCCTGATACATACACCAGTATTACTAGATTTCACTTGTTCTCAATTTCTAATATAGCAAGTGGTACTTGAGTACAATTATCTGATACTAGAAAATTTCTCAAGAAGAATAAAATGTTTTCTTAATTTAGTTCTTGCACACTATTTTGTGGGCTTATCTGAACAGTTTGGTGTAGAAACTATCTCATAAGTACAGCCCACCCTACAAGCACATTTGCAAAGAACTATAGTGTGCTTATGACTCCTTCCTCTTTGTTCTCTAGATACCCCAAAGAGTATAAATTATGGGAACCGTGACATAATTGACTTATTTTAAGATCAGGAAGCTTTAAGTGGCCACATTCCTAGTGACTAAATATTTACACATTGTGGCAGTGTGGCTGAATATCAGGTGTCCATCAAAGCCTCTCTATCACTCTCATCATCTAGACAGGGGAGAGAAAATAGAGCAAAAGGCTCATATGTCAAGTTAAGGTCAGTGAAAGATCACACACTGATTACTGTCACAGGCAAAACAGACACAGCTCAGGGAAATTACCTTAACTTATTGCCAATCAGGTCCGAGTAAAGTAGTGAAAAATAAAAACTAAATCTTTGAACACATTTCCCCCCCAGCCTCCCTTCTTCCTAGGCTTATCTTTGCTTAAGATTTCTCTTCTTCCTCCTGCCTGCCGCAGAGGGTGGAGGAGCGGGGTTTGGTCAGTCCAAGTCTCTGCCACTCTTTCCTCCACAGAGGGAGGATCCCTCACACTCTTCCCCTGTTCCAAGGCGGTGTTCCCTGAGCTGCAGGGGCACACTTCCATGGGCTGCCTCACCATGCACCACAAAGTGCAGGGGAATCTCCGCACCTCCTTCCCCTCCTGCGTCCCTGACCTGGGTGTCTGCAGGGCTGTTCCTCTCCTGTATTCTTACTCCTCTCTCCAGCTGCAATTCCCTCTTGTGCAGTAACGTTTTCCCCTTTTTAACTATGTCACTCCAGATGTGCTGCCACTGTCCCTGGCGAGCTTGGCCATCAGTCAGCAGAGGGCGCACCTTGGAGTGCTGGCCCTGGCTCCATTGGACAGAAGGGAAACTTCCAGCAGCTTCTCACAAAAGCCACCCCCGCAGCAACCCCCACTACCAAAACTTTGCCATGCAAATCCGATACATATGTTTATGTTTATTAGTTGAATAATAAATATATTCAAACTGGCAAAATAGACAAGCAAAAAAAAAAAGAGCTTAAGCACAGTTTGCTTTTTTGAGTTCTTCTGCTGGGATTTCACAAATATTTGGGACACAAAGAAGATTATTTTCTATTTTCCTTCTCAGGATAACTTTCTATTCTTGAAAATTATATAGTTTTAGGCATGTATTTACAAGGTAGAAAGAGATTCAAATTAAATCTCAGTGAAGTGATTTTTGCCCTAGGAAATTCAGGATTTTTATATTCAACATAAAGGAAGCATATCCATGTAACCTCCCTATTTTTAATTGAAACAAATAATTTACAGTTGCATCTGAGAATGTTAATTTTTTTTTTCCAGGAAAAAATTATACTTTAGGCACAACCAGAACATGCTTTTAGAACTCTTTTTAGAAGGTCATACAAAGCCATTAAAATGTTCATTTTAAAAATATAAACAATCACTAAATAGGTTATTCTTGAATTTGTAGATAAAAGAGTCAAACACATACAAATGCATGTGTGCTGGTCAAATTCTAGAGCAATCATGATTTTGTCGTTTAATCCATTAAGACAATAGTTTTTATTAAAACTCATTTGTTACTTGTGAGAAGTTGCTGACATAAATTGATGATTAAGCTGCTATGACCTTCACTGAACCTTAGTAATTCTCATTTGCATTCTCATTAAAGCTGGGTTTCAGTCTCATCTTTTCATATCTGTAATACAATTCTACTCAAGTCTTTCTAAAGTCTTCCTCAAGAACAATTATCTGATCTAAAAGCAATGTTTAACTTGTAATATATAAGCATATATAATTTTATATGGAAATATAGATAAGTAAACATATAATTAATAAATATATATGCAGGTATACAGGTATGAATATTTATATTTATCTTTATATATATAAAATATTTAAATGGATACAAACAAGAGGTTATGATATACACAATTACCTTTCTTTAAATTGAAGATTATGAATTTTTTTTTTTTTCTAAATCAAGATAAATTAAGAGAAAAATACTGGAATAGTATTAAAAGTGGCCAAAGCAGTTATTATTATGAATAATATAAACTACTTTGTTATTCTGAATTTTGGTAAATTCAGTATTTTTATTTCATATGTGCATTTAACTATGTTTGTTTAAGTATTTGATATGGCTTTTTCATGGCAAGGTAAATTAAGCAATTTGCCAAAACTAATTTACTGAGCCTTACTTCATAAAGGAATATATCTCCTCTGACACACAGGTCAAAGAAGACACAATTTTAAAGATAAAGCCCCAGACACAACAGTTTTCTGTGTTTCAGTAAAAATCAAGAGTGGTGAGGCTGGTGCAAATATTGTGTGTTTTCATGCACAAAGATTAATAGAGTTATTTTAAAGGGTCTTTGATATCAGCAAAAGGATATTCAAAAAGGACGTGACATCACACCTATCTGAATCACATCGGAATCTAGGATTATGTCTCCCTATATCTGCGATGTGCTAAATTCCTCTTAAGAAAAAAGAATTTTCAAAAAAAGATCAGATAATTTTGTCTTCAGAATCATAGGCTTTTCATATCATAAACCAAATGAAATCTTATTTCTACTTGCATGCTGATACATGAACTATATGAAAAAAATCAATTCAGACCGTTTCTGCTGCTATAAGGAATGACAGTATTCCTAATTTTGAGTTCACATTACTTTTACAGACACAAAATTTGCAGAGAATTCAACTTAAAAAGACAATCAGTATTAAAGAAAGACAAATGCAGTAGCTTTTCATCAGGTCTACTTTGGCATTCATCTTTAAAATTAATTATTTTTAAGAATATAGAAGCTATTTCTAGTGCATCTCATAGTTTGAAGGACTTAGACAAGTCAAATATAAACACTTTATTAAAAAAAATTATTTGCTCTTTAAAAAATTATAAAAATAGGCAAGTGACTGAAATTTTCTTAAGTCTCTTTCTTTTATATCAATTCCTATAAAAAAATTCAACTTTGACAAACATCTTAATTAAAAAACACCAAAACAGCACAACAACCAGATAGGTTCATTAATAGATATTAAAACATCCTGAAACTATTTTAGTCATCATGTGCTTGGCAAAAATGCTGATAGAGTATCTGAAATGATTGACCTAATTAAACCCATGCTAAATGTACTCAACAAATTCTAACTAATTCAATATGCATGACTGAGCAGAGAAGAAAGTAAAGGGTAAATGACTAAGGCAGTAAGGCAACAAAAATGTGTACACCAGTGATGCCTAAACTGCAACACACTAAGAAAGTGCTGTTTTCCAGCCCCCACAAACTTACCCAAAAGCCCAAATGACTAGATCTTGTGACTTCACTTTGTAATTTAATTCATACAGACTTCCAGAAGAATTAATGAATGTCAAATTCACACAGGACATTCACATTCACAGTCATGAAGGTGTTCATCCCTTCTGATGGGGCATAACTGATTCAGCTACGCTGACCTGAGAGGCAGCTGTAATGTCTCAGAAGGTGCCATAAACCATCAAACACCCTGAAGCACCCCCAGACTCATTTCTGAGACCTTCCACCAGAGGACTGCACACAAGTCACAAATGTTGTGAAGACCCAGTGCACATAAGATGGTGTAAAGCATCCCCCCGCACACAGGAGCTGTCTGGGCATTCCCTTGTGTACCTGAAATATATTAACCCACTGAACTCTATGTTTTGTGAGACTCCCACGACCAAGAGGACCAGCAGTTGGATCCACAGTGGTGGTGACCGCTCTTCTACTTATTCTGTCTGTCTCTCACTCTCTTTTTTCTATTTCTCTCTGTCTCTCTTTGTATCTCACATTAACGGTTAAATAAAATCCATTTATTGGCTTCAGCATATGGTCTCATTTGCACCTTAATTTAGGTACAGGCATTTCTCTCTAGTGATTGGATCTTAGCCCTTTAACAAGAGCCATCCCAGAATCTTTCCTTTTCACATTTGCCTCTTCATTCTGGGCAGTAGAAAAAAGACACGTGCTATGGTTAACATCACTGTAAATGATATTGTAAAAATTTTCATGATATCCAACTTTTTCCCAGAAGGCACTAAGGAATAAGATTTGACAGTAAACAGAGAATGCATTTATATATTTCCTGTTTCAGACATTTCAAAAATAAAATTTCATTCTTTATCCTCTTGAATTCCTTTCCTTGCTTTGAACAGAGGCTGAATTTTCCTGCCTTTATAACAGACTCTAGCAGACATGTCAAGTTGAGAAAGTCCTATTTTGAAAATCCATATTTTTTTAAAATGTTTTTAAAAATAACATTAAAATTTCTTGCAAAGACTTAAACATCATTTTTCCTGAAGCAGTCCACTGTTTAGCTCTGAGAAATTTACATGGTCACCTCTTGGATGTCTTTTATGTCTTGTCCTTTATTCAAATAACTAAATCAATATTATTTCTTAAAAAAATTCTAACATGTTAGATTTTATTGAGGAAAAAAAAATATATATGGCAAATATTTTTATACCTGCAGTATCACCAGATGGTTTTTATCACATTGCATTTCCTCTAACTCAGGCAAATTGATAACATGTTAGTGAGAATTCTCAGCATTCCTAAATACCACCAGATGACAAATGATGGAAACATCACTTCTTAGTTCAGTGAATCAGTGCTTTAACCAGCTCATCTTTTATAAATAAAATTATGGTAACTAAGGAATTAACCACAATCTTAAGAAGATACCAAGAATAGGGGATGCAAAGTATTCTGTATTTACAGGACTCACTCCAAACATATTCAGGGAATTTCTGGAATACTTGTGTAACTTGTACAACATCTAATTAAGCAATTATTTTGTTGCTGTATGTTTGTATTTGAGGTGCTATGAGAACAATCCCTCATTTTGGTCAATTTTAAAAAGCAGAGAATAAACTAATCTTAGAAAGCACTCAGAAACTGCCTTCTTTAATTAGTTCTTCATCCCACGCTCAAGTAAACTCTTATTCCTGTAGCTATAAATACACAGCAATTATGACCAGTAAGGAAGTTTGGTTTGTTTCATTAACTTTCCTACCAATCTAGCCAATGTTTGGTCACCTTCTCCACAATGGGATACGAATGCCTCAGCTAATAAAACATCAATTATTTGCAGGATAACCTCTTCCACAAGCACTGGCCAAGTGTTCATAGAAATTTCATTTACATTGGATCACATAAGCTATCAAAAAAAAAAAAGTAACTTTCTAAATTCACTTTTGTCATATAAAAGAAGTCTAACAAATAGAAAACATGATTTCCTGAAGTGTTTTGGCATTTCTAGGATACAATCCTGTAGTCTCCTACCAGATGAGAGTGATTTCTGAGCAGAGGAGAAGAGAGAAGAGAAGAGAAGAGAAGAGAAGAGAAGAGAAGACAAGAGAAGAGAAGAGAAGAGAAGAGAAGAGAAGAGAAGAGAAGAGAAGAGAAGAGAAGAGAAGAGAAGAGAAGAGAAAAATATCTATGTATCTCAGTTCTGATACACTTATATATCATTTTTTGCTACCATAATATCAATATTTTATAAGAAAAAAAACTATTTCCAAGGCTTGTATGAGCCACGAAGTGCACTGAACCACAGGTAAATTGCATGGACAACAATTTCTTTTAAAAAAGGGTGTTTAGCTTCTTTGTATCATCTGGATACAGGATTTTTTTTTCAAGAAGGAAAAACCACTTTCTATAATTCAAAAGAAGAAATAAGAAGTGTCTCCTAACTAGCAGTTGTTTAGAACATAGTAGTTTTCATAAAGGTTGAACAACACTTCAAACCCTTCAGTCTCATGTTTTTCAGAGGTGGAAGGGCCTAGCTGTGTGTATTTACACAGTTATAACACTGAGAAGAATTGCATTCTTCTGTAGGTCAGTTCAGTGTAGTCTGCATTCTGAGGGGTCTGGTCTTGCCAGATCAATGACTGAGACACAAGTTTTTAAGCTTGGGTCAAATTACTTCTCTTTTGAACTGTTTTACTTAGGCCAAAGCCAACAAAAGTAGGAGTTGCAGTGCACTGACAAAATTGGCCAAACTGATGTCACGTCAGCATTTTTTGGAGGCAAAGATTACTAGGGAGAAGATTAATAATAATCTCTGAGTAATAAATAGAGTCATAAATCCCTCTCAATAATAAAAAGTGATGACTATATGAATAAATTAGCCCCGATGTCATGAAAAAGAACCTAAAACCTTATAAAGGACTATTTTTACAGACTACATCTGTATTGCCAGTAAATAGATTAATCCAACTGTATTTAATGATTACGCAAAATACTCCAATATTTTCTTGATTTTATGTATTTTTACATCAGTGCCAAGTTTTTAATGGTTTAGAAGACAGTTCACTAAGGAAAGATACAAAATTCTACAGGCTTCCCCCACCCCCCAGTATATAGAATGTTTGTGCAGACTTCATATATTATAGAAACTTAAAAAACAAATCACAGGAAACACAGCTGAAAGATAAAAGTTCTGATTTATCACTAAATTTCATGTACTCTAGGCATGAATGTAGTAGTTTATCATTTGGAATATGCCCTTCTTGTTTATTTAATTGCCAACCAAGAGGCAAGATACATAACTGAATAGGGATTAAAATAATGCCTGTACATGATATACAAACCTTACAAGATAAGTTACTCATTGGAATCTTAAAAGGGGAAGGTAGAAATAATTAAGAACAGGATATTTCTCAGACCAATTCATCCCTTCCGTTTTGGTTCTGTGCCAGTTCTGCACATGCTTATTTTCAAGCCAAGTTGATAGAGTTCTTTTAAAAACAATCCAGAGGACTCCAGTAGTAACTAGTCTCATTACAAGTTTTGGACATGGTTCAGCATTGATCTCTTATCTAATTCTAGAGTGAATATCTAATCTAATTTTTAAGCAGGACTTAAATGTACAAAAATAATATTAAAGCCTATTTTGCCTTTTTAGTTTAAATGAAAATTTTATTTCAGTCAGTGGAATTATGATTATGTTTTTTATTTCTTAATCTCTAAGATACAAATGCAAATGCTACTATACAAATACTAAGACTTTCTTTTAAGGAGGAGAACCCTACAAAATACTCAAAATACCAGTTTGAGAAGTTTGATCCGAGAGCAGGAAGGAAAACTGCCTGTAACAGCATAAAAACAATATTGCTGCAACTCATGACAATAAACCCTAACATATCTCATGACATGCCTCTTTGCAGAAAGATAGGAGGAATTACCGTGGTGTTAAATATAATTATGCTTTCTTGCTTTGGTGTTCATGGTAATCAAATGGGAATCTTTCTTTGCAGGAGTTTGTGTACTGAAACCAAGCATCCTCCTTTGTGGAATATTAATAAGCAGATAAACTAAAGATAAACTAAATAAACTATAAATAAGCAGATTAACTAAAACAATTTCATGTAGGCTATTAATTAGCTATGGAGTAAAATACTGCAGAGTAAACCATTGCTTTCTCTGGGAAAGAATCCTAACTTTTCAAATCTCATAAGTTCTCCCTGTTTTGGTTTTTTTTCTAAATTTTATTTAGCAAGAATTATCATCTAATAGTCAGTCATCAATTTCTTACTGACCTTGATGTCTCAAGTGCTTAACATACTCTCAGATTACTCCTATTTTAATAATTTTTAAATTCTGGTAAGTAAAATCAT
>VYZP01023161.1:98950-142248 GCA_013400635.1 Hypocryptadius cinnamomeus | reverse complement strand
CTCTGTTCTAGGTCAGCCTGCACAAGGCATCAGTGAGAGCACACCAGGGGGGTCACACCATGAGGATGCAGCCTCCAGCCCCCCTGCATCCAAAAGAGCTGCAGCTCTGAGCAGTGACCTGCATTCCTTTGCCCTTGTGCCACCTCAGTGCCAGGGAATTGTCTCCCAGCTGACACCTTCTCCTTCACAAAGCTCTCTGCTCTCGCACAGGTGGGCTCCCACACTCGTGGGCTGGACTGCAGGCTGGAAACCTCAGCCTTGGTCTTGTGTGTGCACAGATCCATGGGGAACACTCCTGGATGGAAGCTGGACACTGTTTGCAGCATGCAGACAGACAGACACATCACACCCATCAGTACAACCAGCTGCTGATGGAGAGCCCATGCACAGATGGAGGATGATGATGTGATGCTCACAGCTCCCCAAGCAGGTTAGAGAGGAACAGAGGGGTCTGGGCTGTGCTTCTGAGAGGCATCACTCACCTTTAACACCCCAGAGCCAGGCAGCCCAGGCTGCTCTCAGGAACAGCCCAGGCTCTCTGCTGAATGCTGAAAGCTCTGCCCAAAGCCCTGCCAGGTGTCCCAGGCCAGCCCTTCAGCAGCCAGCTCAGCCTGGCACTAGAGCAGAGTGGGGAGCAATGGCAGCACTGCCTTGCTGAGGAGGCAGAGCAAATTTCTGCACATTTCCCATCCTGGATTTTCACTTTACTTAGCACATGGAGGCCTTAGAAGGGAATGAGAATCCCATGTCTTATTCCCCTCCTAAACTTCTAAAATCTCTGTGAATCAATCAAAGGAGGAAAAAAAAAGACTGAAAAGAAAGTAACTAGTATAAGGAAACAGGTGAAAGCCAACAGGTAAATCCTGTTAATTTCACCTATGCCAAGAAAGCTGCTTAATTCCTGTACCATTACAATCTGATGGCCAGCTTGGGCAGAGCAGCATGGCTGGAGCCTGTGACAAGCCTGCAGTGACACAGCCACAGCCAGAGAGCCCCTCCAGCCCAGGGCAGTGCCAGCACTTTGCTGTGTTTCAGGACTCCCAGGTTTATGGGGCTGTTGGGCAACTGCTTGTCACTGCTGAAAACAAACCTCTGTAAGAGATGGAAATTTAAAAAGCAGCTCTTAGCAGCAGCAGCTGTCCCTGCAGGGAAAGAGCAGCATCTGTCACACACATGGATGGCACAGCAGGGACAGTGTCTCAGAGTTTTGGTGGCTCCAGGACACAACAAAGGCTGAGCATCCCTTGCAGGGTCTCTGTGACTTGGAGAAGCTTCTGGAGACCAGACCATCTCTGTCTCTGTACCTGCTCCATGCAGGCTTTTTTTGTTGTTTGGTTTTTTTGTTTTGTTTTTTGTGGGGTTTTTTTTGGGTTTTTTTTTTCTGTTTTTTTTTTTAATGTAGGGGAAGTACTTTAACCATAAAACCTGTTTCCACTTGCCTCACTGAAAACTTGCCCTGTGTTTCCTTCAGATTAGCCAGAGCAGCAATCAGAGGCTGCCAGTACAGCACTGACATGGAAATACAGCTCCAAGCTGTGCCAGGGCAGGGGAGCTCAGGGTCCCAGCTGGGACCATGGCCCAGCCCAGCCCATGTGCCCTGGGGAGCCCCAGAAGTGACCTGGGCACAAGCAGGACCTCAGGAGCACCAGTGCTGCACCTCCAGTGAGAGGCAGTGATTAATCACACAGCTGTATGCTGTGGGAGTGGAAATGAAAAGCCTTTTATTGGCAACCTCGTTATTTAGTGATAATTAGAGCCCAGTGTGCCATAAACTGCCCCCAGATTTTATTTTTACAAAGAGAAGGTAAATTCACTGCTCCTTCCACAGATCTCTTCAGTTAGCCCCCAAGTACAGAGGAAATTGGAAATGCAATGGCAGAGTTAAATCCAATACAGAATTGAACAAACCTTTCCCCACTCTGTGCTTTTCAGGGAGATGGGAAAGGCAGAACTGCTGCTTAAATTATTCCTGCAGCTTTACTTGCTTAGTCTCCAGCAGCTCTAATCTGTCTCATTTGTAATTTCTCCCAACTGTAGGAGGCACATTGGAATTGAGAGAGAAGATCAGCTCACCAGCACATTTAGCCCTGAATTCCTGCCTCTGGCATCTGCCTGACTTTTAACTTGCACTGCAAAGTTAACAAAAGGTATTTTTCTGAGCCAGGATGCCAGCTTGTAGCCCCAAGCTTTCAATTCACATCTTGCCCCTACCTTTCCTCCCTAAGATATATATTGTCCTTTACACTCTAGTTATGCTGGTGTACCTTTCACTGGCTTTCCCAAAAACAAAACACAGAAGGAATTTCTTCCCCAACAAGAGATATGTCATGAGGCAGATCCCAGGGTTCAGAAGGCTGGGATGTCTTCTAGGAGTTACAGAAGAGAGACCCAAAGCACCTGGTGACTGAAATTACACCTACAGCTGTAATTCTCTAGCAAACTCCTGGCCTTGGCCATGGTTTTATATCAAAGGAGTGTATTACCACATTTTCTTACAAAGCAAACAAGCAGAAATTTCTGATTAAAAAAAAAAAGAACAAAACTTCAAGCTTGGCAATATCCAAAAAAAATCCACTACTAGCTTTTGTGGCAGAGCACCAGTCCCACCCCCAAAGTGCCAGGCACCTGAGAAGGGCAGGGACAGGGGTTGGTGTGTCCCCTGGATGCCTGTGACACTCCTACAGCCAGCACACAGCACCAAACACTGCTGCTGCTGCTTCAGCACACTGCAGTGAGGGAAGCACACTCACACTGAGAATGAGACAGCACTGAACACTGATTTGGGGCAGGAGAGAAGCTCAAGACTTCTCAGTTCTAATTTGAAAGGCAGTGCAGTAATTTTCTGTCACTTCCTTGTGCTCATTTGACATGCCAATCACAACAGGTGAGGAAGCACACTTCCATTTTAAGGAAATTTCGAGTAACAACAGCACATTATTGCTGCAGTGTGATTAGTACCAGCACTTCCATCACAAGCTAAGTGGCACAGTTTTACTGCTCAAGTTCAGCTCTCTGCTAAAGCTCGTGGAGTGATCACTCCTGCAGAATCCCTGAAGTTCTTACACTGCATTCAGTGGGGAGTGACTGTACATCACTGGTAGAGCTGAGCAGGTTTATGAAAAATCAGCTCCTTGTGAATTGCTGTATTAACTCAGCAGAGAGGAAACAGCCAGTTTGCATGGATTCTAATGGAAAAAAATCAAGTAGATTCAGTTCCATTAAACTATCCCATTCTTGAAATTGTAATTTTACAGTTCAGTCTAATACACTGAGCAATTTAAAACAGAACCAGGCTGGGGATGTTCTGCACAATCTATGAATATTCAGCAGCAATTTGAACCTTGAGCTCCCCCTTGTGCCACGCAGCCAAATTACCAACAGAATAATTGGGGTTTCCTTTCCAGCCTCGGCTGGTGGGGATTTTGGGAGAGTGGATCCAGGAATGCTGGAGCAGTCCCTGGTCAGCCCAACCCCACACAAGGGGTTAACATCCCACACAGCCCCTGACTGGGAAAAAACACCGAGGGAAGGTGAGAACAAGGGGTTTGTACTTGTGCTCAGCTCACAAAAGGATGAATATTTCATAATGCCACTGACACACCAAAATGCAGCTGCAGCCTAATGCACGTGATCCATACTAGATGCAAAATGCAGGATCCAGGTTCACTCCTTCATGGGTTCCTTCCTCCTGACCAAAACACTGTTTGTGACACGTTTTTCAAGGAATATTTTCTCCCTGAATCCACATAACCTGAGGCATGCAGTGCTACAAGAAACAGCCTCTGACAAACCAAGTGCCACGTCCAGCCTGAGCCAGTCTGATGTTTCAAAGCCAGAGAACACCACCAGCAATAACTGTGTAAACAAGAAACCAGACTGCTTCAAGGCCAGGCTTTCTAACCCCTCATTCCACATTTATTCTTTTACTCTGGAGTAATAGCTCATCTATGAATTGATAAGGAAAATACTGGTTGGTTACATTAGCTCCACTGTGGGTAACTAATGCTGACACCTGAGAGCTCCAAGAATTACAATCACCCATTTCACTAACAGAAAAGTGTTTCTTCAAGCAAAGTTCCCTGATTTGAAGTATTTCTGTTTTTCTCATAAGGAAAATCTGTGCCTGTAACTGAGTTTAGCTTATAAACCACACACAAATAAAAACCACTTAAAGGTGACAGTGCTTGAAAACCAAACTAATGCACATATAAGATACCTCTTTAAAATGTGTATCGAGCCTTTCCCTTGCACCAGAGATTATATCAAGATGAAATGCTGCTCACCTTACAACCAAAGAGGAATTAGACTTTAGCAATTGCATTTATATTGAAATATGAAAGAGCTGTGTTTATTAGAAGTCTGTGGTCTGATGTTTTTCTGGGCCTTCAAGCACAGCTCTGCTGTAAATCTGTTTTTCCTGAGATTGATTCCACTCTCCTGCCCTGCTTTCTGAACCAGGGGTTCCCAGCATAAGGGCAAGGAGTTGACATGAGTAACCTTCAAATACCCTCCTAGGTTTTGAGGGTTTTGTTTTGTTTTAATAATTTCCCTAATTTTCCCATCATTTTCTATGACAATGATTTTACTTTTTTTTTCCCAGTTACAGGTACTGATTTGCACTAGGCTGAATGCAGATCCCCAAGGAATGAGGACAAATTAAGCAGCTTCATTACATGAGTATTCCTCATTTCCAATTTGGAGGGTTTTGGTGATCTTTCAGGCAGTCTCAATCCAGTGGATATGGGCAACATGGATTTAAGAATCACACATGGTTTTACTCAGAATGTTGCCTGGCACTATGTCAAATGCCTTACAGAAATCTAAATGTACTAACAGAGTTAACTTTATCAAACTTCTGTGTGTGCCAACAAAAACCCAGCACCGAGAATGCCTGATAAAATCCAGTTTATAAACCAGTGCTCCCTGGAATTCTGTTTCTACCTCGAGGTCCCATATGGCCTTTCCTAACTGCAATTATCAACTGCTTGAGCATCCCATTCACTGATTCTGGAACAGGGACACCCCCTGAGCTTTTCCTCCCAGGTTTCCCACGCAGTGTTTGACAAATTTCTGTGACCCCAGGGATGGAATTTGTCCCCACACAGCAGTCCCTGGAGAGACACAGCCCCCACCAGGGTCACACCCTGCTCCACCCCTCAGCAATTACAGGTGTATTTGTACCTAAGCTGTGCATGTGGTGGCACATTTTGTGTACAGAAACAAAGAAAAAGGGTAAAAGCAACCCGCTGACGTGGCACCCCAAGGCTGCCCTGCATTTGCAGAACTGGGTTCCCTCCCACCCATCTTCCACAGCCTCAGCAAATCAAAGCAGCTTCTGTCAGGACCAGATCTACTGCACATGAAACTGCTGTTTCCCTTTGTCTTTTAAACCAAATTTTTTCATATTTCTTCAAAGTAATTTAATTCCAGCCTAATTCTGCTGCTGTAAAAACCCAGATAGCCAGACTTGCATTGATCAGGAGGGCACCTGGCTAAACCTGATTGATTGTACCTTTTTCTCCACTCTTCCCTGGGATGTGTGACCTGAGCCTCTGCTCCTCAGTGGGAAACACCTGGAATGTGAATGTTTCTGTGCTCCCAGGAAGGGTCAGGAGCAGGCAGCCCCAGGCCCTAAGCACAACCATTCTTTGGGGGATATGGTCAGCAGACACTGCAAAAATAGTCTGCTACAAGCAGACCATATTTTGCAGTGTCAAAATAGTCACTGCTACAAGCTTCAAGAAATCTGGTGAGTGTGCAGATCTGAATATTTAAATATTTAAATATAACCAGCACACTCCTCTTACTCCCTTAAGCAACATAGGGAAGAATGTCTTAGCTCCCAATGCCATCACTTTTCCCACAGCTCATTCTGCTCTCACAACTGGAGTGTATTTTTTACACTCACTTTATACATTTTTTTACACATTTTACTGTTCACAGCAAGAAAAGATCAGGAGGATATATTTTGAAAAATTAAGAGGTTTTAGATTTAAAAAAGAATTCTTCTCCTTCCTTATTTTCCACAGCAAAGAAGAGAAGAAAGAAAACAGAAGTGATTACAAAGCTGCAGAAAAATAAAGTTACACAATATAATTGTTTAAGCTTTTCTGTCTTCTCTCTTGTTCAATGCTAAATGAAAAACTCCCAAAACCTCATCATGAAGAACCCCAAAACTGGGATTTTTTTTTTATTTTGCTATTGCTGTTGTTGATTGAGCTTGCACATCTGTGATTTAAAAAGAACTACCATTTGGGGAGCAGGTTTATCTCTTCTGTTGAAGATGTGTGCCAGTTTGCAGACATTTGTTTTTTGATAAAAAAATTTAAAAACATGATCAAGTGCCAATGCTTTCTAAGAAGAGCACAGCAAAAGGCTGACCATTAGATGGCCTGGACACACAAACTGAAATTAAACTTGTGAAACTTCAGCTCCAGAATGTGTGTTTCTGGGAGATAAACATGTAATACATTCTAACAAATCAAAGTTAATCTATTGTTATCTCCCTTTTATTTCATCAGCTCTTTGGATTAGACTACACAGCTTCACTACTGTGCACCAGCAACTGAGTAGATGGAAAAATCTTTTTTATTCTTCTTACTTTAAAGAATACATTTTTCAAAGCCTGATTATAAATCCTTGGCTGGCAGGAATTACTACCATAAGTATTGTGCAAGAAATATATTCTCAGCACAATGCAAAAGCCTTTCATGGTGGATTTGAGGAAAGTAATGAAAATTAACATTAAATCTGAAACTGGGCAGCCACTGCACCTTTCCACACCAAGTCTAATAGCTTACCTTCAGATTTGCATACTGGCCCTTATGTGGTATTTTTAGCTACAGAGCAGGTGCTTTTGGACATTTTTAACACATCTGCATATTTCTGCCTGTCCCTGCACTGTAGTGCCTTAAGTCTGAAAAGGAAAATGGCACCAACCCTACATGGAAGAGGTTTTACAGTGACTTCTGTGAGCCAGAGAGAAGTTTGATAAGAGGATCCATGTTCACCCCCAAAAGACTTTCCTACCAAGGTAGAGAATCCTCTACCAAGTTTGTTGACATAGAAACCAAGAAAGAAAGAAGGATAAATAAGAGAAACCTGCAACTGCCTGTTGTTGTGACCAATGTTCCACACAGTCGGGGTTCACCAATTGTTGCTGTGGAACCCGAGGGGTTCTCAGGGGATGAGGACGTGGGAGAGACAGGGAAATCTTGACTCCATGTTTCAGAAGGCTGGTTTATTATATTATGATATATACTATATTAAAATACTATATTAAAACTATACTAAAAACAGTAGAGAGAAAAGATCCATCAGAAGGCTAGCAAGAATAGAAAAGGAATCTATAACAAAATCTTGTGACTGCTCAGAGAGTCCACACAGCTGGACCATGATTGGTCATCAAGCAGAAACAATCCACATGGACCAATGTGGCTGCACCTGTTCAGACACAGTTGCATTCCACAGCAGCAGATAATTATTGTTGACATTTCTCTGCTGAGGCTCCTCAGCTTCTCAGGGGAAAAATCCTGGGAATAGGATTTTTCATAAAATATCATGGCTACAGCCTATTCCAATAAGCACTTGGTTTGTCTTTCCTGACCAATGAGTAAAGTGTAAACTTATGAGTTTTGTAAGAATGTATAAACAGCATGCATGCTAGAATGAAACCAGTTTGAAGCCTTCTGAAAATGGAGTGTGTTGCTTTGTGTTGTGTCCATCTCAACAATGACAAGTCTACACCAAATCACTGCCTGTGGAACATACCAGCAGTGACTGTGCCACCTTCCTGTACCAGAAAACAAATTTAAACAGCACCTGTGGTTTCCTAGTGCCCAGAATGGTGCCCCACACCTTGTGGGTGAGGGGTGCAGGGGGGCACACCTGCCTGCCTGTGCCAGGGGATGCTGCCCTCCACTCACCCCGTCCCACAGGGCACTGCTAGATCAAACACACGGTGTGGGGCTGTCCAATGCCTCTGGCAGAACCCCCAACAAGGCAGATTGCCCATCCCACGGTTCAGGGCAGTGGGGAACAGAGAGAAGCCCAAAATCCAGCCCTGTGTGCTGGGACAGGCACCCAGGGGTGTCTCAGGGGTGTCACTCTGTGCTTCGTGTCCTGCTGCTCTACACTGGGCAGTGGCAGAGCCACACTCTGCACAAACTGACAAAAGAGTTACAGAAACAGTGGATAAAAAGCACCAGGACCACCAGGAAACTGCCACCAAATGGAATTTTTTGCTCTCACTGATTAATTTTCTTCAGCCATCTCTCCTATTATTCTTGGCCCTTTTATGAGCTCCTCTGCACTGTTACTTTTTGTGCTATCTGCTGATAATTGCAGGCAGTGATGAAGTGGAGAAACTGCTAGCAACTGGTCTGCTGGCTCAATAATGCAATCTCACATATGGACAAACCCTAAAAAGCAATCTATCAAAAGAAGAATAAGCCTCCCCTTTGTCCCAGGGGCAGAGACAAGGTTTTATTAAAAAAGAAGGAGGGGGTTTATGGGTGAATGTCTTTGTTGAGAATTTTTACAATTATATTTCAGTTTTCCTCTCAACACTGAACTGTCACTTGCTCCCACATCTCCTGGGTGTTTTGCCTGTGTAGAACAACAAAATGCAAATGGGCCAGTTTTAATTTAAAAGCAGACCAAATAAAGAATGACCCTTAGGCTGTAACCTATGCAACAATCATTAAGCAATTTCAGGCTATTCTAAAAGGAGCTTTTCCACTGAAAAATTTTCCAATGAACTCTCAAGCCCATCCTCCAATCTTGCTGAACTCATCATGTTTAGCAGGAAATCACCACACTAAATGCCTCACAGTAACAACATTAAATTCTCTGGATGTTGGGTATTTATTCTGCATGTAGTGTATTACATCCAGTGCATCAAATGCTCTCTTAGCAAGCAAACAACCTCTCTTCACCAAAATGAGCTCACTCAGATCCTTAATAACACACAAAACCCCACATACCCATGGGAGAACATAATTCACTGAAAACCAGTGCATCTCTGACCTCTCACATCTTATGAGGGATCTTCAAGAACAGTTCTAAAACACAAGCTTTGGAACTAAAATTCATAACCCTGCTGGACATTAAAACACCCCAATAAATCAGACTCAGTTTATACACAGTGGTTCCAAAGAACGTTCTATTTCCCCATCTTTGTGAGCTACAGACTATGAAGGACCTGTCTCCTCTTTCCCCTCTCTCTCTCTGCCTCTGGAACCCCCCTCCACCTCAGAGCTCATCTCAGAGCCCCCATCTCAGAGCTCCATCCTCCCTGCCAGCAGCTCAGCTGATTTCCATAACAGAGTGATTGTGTGTGACATTGTGGCCTTTGCTCTGTTTCAGGCACTCACCCAGGAGCAGCAGTCAGTGCCCATCAAATTACTGCATGGAATAATGCCTTTATCCCAGCACAGCACAGGGAGCCAGCTCACACTGCATTCCTTTGTTTCTCTCCTCTGGTTACTCTCAGCCCTTCCTGATGAGCTCTGGGCTCTCAGCAGGTAAAAAACATCCTTGTGTCCTCTGTGTCCCCAGGCCAGGTACAACACAGCAAGTGAGAGGGACCACGAGGGAGCTCAGCTTCAGGCACATCCTGCTCAAGTCATCAAGCTGCATCTGGGGCCCTGCTCAGTTGTTCTGCTGTTTAAATAGATCTCTGAATGGGCACCTCCCAAATGGTCCTGCTCCCAAAGTGCTCAAATAATGAGAACAGAAGCATAGCACCAGAGACCTCTGTATTGGGCCCCGTGCAACCTTACATTTCCACCTGCTCTCTGTGACCCTGAGCAGCTTTGCCCACTTTCAGGGTTAGCTGACCTCTCTCATCCTGCCTTGTTTTCCTTGGAAAACAATTTCTCCCTGTCCTGTCTTGCCCATGCTGCTGACTGGCAGAGCAGGACAGCTCAGCACCAGAGACATGAGCAGCAGCTTCCTTTTCACACCTGCATCAGCAACCACAGGCAAAGAGCAGCTACTGTGCAAAAGAACTTCCTCTGATTGCTGGTAATGACCCCATTAATTGCATAATTAATTAATTAATCCCAACTGAGTAAGCCAGAAGACTGATACAGCCAGGAGACTGCAAGGGATGACAGCCTGCTTTGACTTCTGCTGCCTTTCTCACATGAAATTCCAATGAAATCACCAGCTGAGATGATTTCCTTCTCCAGGTGTGTTCTTACAAATGGTCAGACTCTGTGGGACATCAATAACATTTCTTCCTGAAATTTACAATCATAGGCTAAAACTGAAATAATCTTGTGAATGTGAGCGCCAGTTCTGTGTAAGGAAGCATTGAGGACACAAATCCAATCAAGGGGGTCTCTAAAGGAGTGATGGGTTTTCAACTCCATTATATCCTCCCCTGGGAAAGTATTTAAAAAAAAAAAAAAAGGGAGGACTTGTGAAGTGGGGAAATGCTATATTCCACTCCTCCTCTCCTTCTGGACTGCCAAAGTTGAGAGAAAAATGTTCTAAGGTATGGAGAGCTTAAAGGAATAATTCTTTTCTTGATCCATGCAAAACTCAGGAAAGAAAAGCCAGAAAGCTGCTCAGGATGGCAAACTCTCTTTGCACCCAAGGACCAGGTTTGTTCAAGGATCCCCATTGCTGGGCTGCCTTCTGTGCCAGCTCTCAGCTCACTCCCCTGGGACTCCCAAACTCACACCACTGGAATTCAAATGGGATTCAGTCCCTCTCTTAGGGACTTGTCTTGTCTTTGTCTCTTTTGCTGGGCCTATCAGCTCAAGACAGAATTTACTGCAGTTAAACATTGTTTAGCATCTGTTCAGCTATAAATTAATCACTGCCAGATTGAAATAAAGATAATTAGTTTCCTGGAGTGCATCTTTTTCTTTAGTTGTTAATTACCTACACAGGGACCTGCACCTTTCATGGAGTCAGCACAATCACAGCATTGAAATGCCATTACTCAAACTCCTTCTGAGAAAATATTCACCATCTTTATACCTCAGCAGCAGGAAGTATCTACATTTTTTTATCAGATGAAGACATGATTATATTCACCATTTAAGCAAAAATAATTAAACAAGTTATCACAATGTATAAAGTTAAATTTCTTTGCTACTGGCTTGTAATACAATAAAAATGAGCTACTGCAGGCACACCACAGTCAGGACACCTGGATTCTCCTTACAGTGACCATTTTATATGGCTGCTCCTGTATTTCAAACACCACCTTCCAAATTCAGGTGACACTTACCCAGTGCTGCAGCCTTTTGTGCAGAACCCTGCAACTGTTATGTATGAAGGACAGGGTTTTGAATTGCCTTCTTGCTTAGCATAAAAAAATTCAGAAGTAGTGTAGAAATTGATTATTTACAGAGATGCCTGATCAAAAAATGAACATCTATTTCCATAAGGCTGTCCAGAGCAGAAGACATAAAAACCAAGAACATAAAAATTTAACTTCTTGTATTGTTATACAAGAAACATTTTACAGGGGGAAAGAAACCCAAATACACAGAAGAAACCCTCAATTCCAAACAAATATGTAACACATACCAATTTCTCCCCATGAAACAAGAACTGCCAGCTGTGAATTTTCATGTGAATCCATTAAGTGGACTTCTCTCTGGCCACAGCATCAGAACCTGAGACACAGAAATCCTCCCCTTTCCTGAAGCTTGATTATCCAATACCTTTGTGTTTCAGACTGAAATAAATGGCCAAGGGGGAAGAATTGCTCCCACTGTCTCGCAGAGCAGAGAGGTGCAGCTCTGCCAGGACAATCCAGCTGATGCCCAGGGCCCTGTGGAGGAAAGGAGCCTCATGTCTGTCCCCAACCCCTGCAGCAAGAGCAGCACTATTGTATTTGCTGGGAAATACCCCAACAAAGGCAGAAATTATGCATCTGACTCCATGTTCTCAGAAGGCTAATTTATTACTTTATGATACTATATTATATTAAAGAATATTATACTAAAACTATACTAAAGAATACAGCAAGGATACTTACAGAATGCTAAAAAGATAATAATGAAAACTCCTGACTCTCTCCAGAGTCTGACACAGCTTGGCCCTGATTGGCCAAAGAGTGAAAACAACTCACAGCAGAATCCAATGGAACAATCACCTGTGGGTGAACAATCTCCAAACACATTCCACATGAGCACAACACAGGAGAAGCAAATGAGATAAGAATTGTTTTCCTTTTCTCTGAGGCTTCTCAGCTTCCCAGGAGAAAATCCTCAGCAAAGGGATTTTTCAGAGAATGTGAATGCCACACAGCACCTTTTGGGAATCCACTGGATGGATGTGCATGAGGAGAACATCTCCCATTTCCTTCTGCACTGCAAACAAATGCAATCCCAACAAATGACTGAGTCTCTGAGGATCCACTCAAGGGAGATAAACCAGAGTTTAAACTACCAAAACTGAAACTGCTAGCCTCAAAGGTGGGTAAAATTAGTTAGATTATATTCTGTTAATGCTTTGTTCAGCTTATATTTACAAAAATTCTATGCCAATACTGGAGAGGGCAATGGAAAAAGAGCTGCATGGAAGGAATAGCTCTTCTCAATGACAGCAGGGAAACAAATGTCTGAGCTGGAAAATTAAGGAGAACAAGCACATTACATTTTCCCTGACAGAACACACTGGAAATCCAGATCAATAGGCCTTTGAGAGCAGAACTCCTGAAGAAAATTACCTCAGGAGAGGTTTAGGTTAAATGTCAGGAAAAGATTCTTCACCCGGAGGGTGGTTGGGTACTGGAACAGGCTCCCCCATGGCAATGGGCACAGCACCAAACCTGTCTGAGTTCAAGAAGCGTTAGGACAACGCTCTCAGACACATGGTGTGGCCTGGGGTGACCTGTGCAGGGCCAGGAGTTGGACTCAGTGATCCCTGTGGGTCTCTTCCAACTCAAAATATTCTGTGATTCAGATATGGAACGTAAAATTCAAAGTTAACACCGGAATTAAAATTCAAAATAAAATTCAAAGTTAGCACCAGTACATCTCCTTGTAATGTAAGACATTGTAATGTTTTTCACTAAGAAATGGTCTGAATATCCTCTCCTCCAACTGCCAGAAGGTGGTAGTATTTCAAAATATTAATATTATTTATGAGGAAACACACTCCCTGGTTCCTGAAGGCTGGAATGCATGCCAGGGCTGTATTCATTGTACCCACAACAGTCACAGGCCAAGTTCTGCAAGGGCCTCGATCCGGAGCCCCGGGTGTCAGAGGGACCAGAAAACAAAACTGCAGAGCCCTGGCATTGCACACTGGCTGCTGCAGGGGAAATGCATTAATACCTGCTTGTCAGTGGGGCAGGCTGACACAGTATCAAACACCAATGGTAACTCCTGGAATCTGCAAAGGAAGCGAGTGGAATAGTCCCAGGCTGGGATCAGGGTCTCAGAAGGATCACTGGAGGCCAGGTCTCACCCTGGAAATGAACACCTCTTTACAAGGTCATTAAATCCTCCAGAGCAGCTTCTGCTACCTTCAGAAATGACTTCTCCAGTGGGGACAAAGGAAGTTTCAGGATGGATCTGTAATTAAATAAGGCTGCCAAAGAACAAGTCTGACTCATGTTAAAAGCCACTTCTTGGCATACGGTGTCTGAGTGTCTATCAAGGTAACCTGAACAAAAGCCATTCCACAGAAGTGCTAGAAAAGAATTCTGAGCATTTGTTCATAAATGAACAAAATTCTGCAACCTTAGAATCAGGGTGAAATTGCTGCAGCCACATAAATATAGTGCATGTTGCTTAGACCAGATGTGGTTAGTCAGAGGAACTGGTTACAGCAGACAAAAAGCAGATGTCCTAACCAAATAAATTAAATCCAATGTGTTTTTTCAGGATACCATAGGCAGAAAGGGCACTGCTGGCAGACCCCCATTAGTGCTCTCAGGATGAGCTGAGGGCAGGTGGCACAGGGAAATGGTCTTTTTTGGAAACATGACAAGAAAATATCCCAGTAATTCTGCCAAATTGGACCCACACAGCTGTGCCAGCTCACATTATCACAGAATTACTGCCAAACATCTCCTCAGCAAGGAATATTACACCAAACTTTGTGACATTCCTCCTGTTGGTGGAGACTGAGGGGATGGAGGAGACAAACGAGGACAATGGCTGTGCCCTCCCAGTCCTGTCCATGGACAGCTCCTTCCACTCCATGGATTTCCTCAACAGCTCCAGCAAGGGCTGCAGGAGGTGACACAGCCCCAGGTCACCATCTGTCCCCTGCCCTGGAGAGGGAAGAACAGCATGCACAGAGCCTGGAGGGTTTTTCCAGGGATTATCTCCACCAAAAATCTCATTCCTGGCCAGGTTTGTGAAGTTCCTGCATCACAAATCTGAGAAAAGCTGAGTGGCACTGCCCAGGTCTGACCCACCCAACCAAGCCACACCCAGAGGCTCTCAATGCACCCATTATTTACCACATGCTAGCTGAGATATCCCTCACAGGTGAGATATTCCTCACAAAAGTGACCCTTCCTGAAGACCTAATTAACACTCATTCAGAAATACCTCCATGTACCTACCTGCTGGTAGGAGAAGTGGAAAACCTCTCCCACCCCAGAACTGCACATATTTACAGTCAATAAAATACTCCTGATTCTTGCATTTTGATTTTTTTCACTACATCTTTAAGAAATAAAGTTTGGCAGAAGGCGCATTTAATATTCGGGGGGAAAAAAAAAGGAGTTTTTACAATGGCACCCCAGGAACTAGAACAATAGTGCTGCCTTCATTCTGGTGTGATCTGTGCAGCTTGAAAAGTCATCTAGAAAACCCAAGTGCTATTAAAAGGGAAAGATATTTTCTTGGGGAAAAATAATTCCTTAGGGCATGATACACAGAAAAATCAAACCACAAATTCCATGGATCTTGATTACACTGAGAGAATTGTGTGCTTCAAAACTGTTAGCTCAGCTCTGGTCAAAATCCAGTCAGAAGGACTGAGGCTGAAAAATAAAAGGCTATGTGGGAGATCAAAATCAGTCTCCTTGCAGAAGAGAGGAAACAAGCCCTGGGTCTTGGCTCCCACCACAGTGATGTGAGGGGGGTTCTTTAGGAACAGTATAATGGCTCAGGGAAAGGTTGGTTGTACATGGTGTAGAAGTTTGACCTTTGAGGCATAAAGGAAACCCCCTGAAATTTCTAGGAATTAAAAGCAAAAAGATAAAACAATGTGAAAATAGCAGGAGGCAGAACAGCTTTGACTGACATGTTCAATCCAGCTTTATCACCCATAAGAGAAAAATATTAAACACAGGGGAACCCCAGGTAGCAATTTATTTTTTTGAGTGTGCAAATACCACCTTTCTGTTGACCTTTTTACTGAGACACAGAATTTCTAATACTGAGCTAAGAACTGCCCTGCCTTTTGGACACACACAAGTAAAATCAACACAGCTCTGTGGTGTTGGAGACAGCAAGATTTCAGCCCCCTTTTTTTGCACCATGAAGGATGTTGCACCCAAAGTAGAAATGCGTAAAAAGGAACCAGAAATCTCCCAGTTTTGCTACTGGCTGGAGTCAGAGCCCAAATGCCACATCTCCTACATCCCTCAAAGAGAATAAAAAGTGATTAAGTGTTCTGGACTGGACTTGGAACTGTCAGGCCACTGCAAATGATCATTTCCCTGGACTCTGCCAGACTGAAGAGAAATTGAGAGTCCCTTGCTAACAGGAGTTTATGTTTTCCATAGAAATGTCCTATAAAAAGATATTTATTAGATAATGAATTGCAAAGGGCTGTCAATTGAAAGTGATCTCTCGTGCAAGCAAGTGCTCACATTAGGTAAAATCTTCTTTTGGTCATTTAATCAAAATCAAGGATATGAGTTTCTACATGAATTCTTCAGATAAATCCCTTTCCTACTGTTTCCTCTCTTTAAACAACTTAAGGCAGAATTTCCAAACCCATCAGTAATGCTCAATGCTCACCTTTGTAACAATTCACTATTTAAACATCCCAGTGCACAGCAGGAACCTCTGCACTCCAGAAGCTGCAATCCAGACTGACTGTCCCAGCCTTGCCCCCTGCTGCCTCACACTCCAGTTATGAATATTGTGACTAAATATTTCAGTGTTCTTGCTACACACACAGGTAGTTCTGTGAGCAACAGAACTAATGAAGCCTTTCCTTTGAGGACTTTTTCATGTTTAATAAAGCTGCACTCACCTTACAGCTTTTCAATGAATGGAAATATTAATGTGGTTTCTCTGTGCCTCCTATTCTTGAAGGAATATTGTTGAGAGCTCTTCCCTTGCATCAAATGGGCTTAGACTAGTTCAAATTTCACTGAAGTTCTCCAGGAACTGAGAAGTTCAGAGCAGAGGAGAACAGTGTGACTGCAGACACCTTGTTTCTATTGGAAACAATGCCAATAAAAAGAAGAAGAAAAGGCTTTTTTTATAATAATATTTAACTGCAGGGGGAAAAAAACAATTCAGCTGGGATCCTTGTAAATGCCTGGCAAGTTCTGCTCAGGTTTTAAACACACATTTGTTCCAAACATTTAATAATTGTGAGACTGTTTCACAGTCTCCTTCTGAAATGTCTGATTAAAGATTTTAGTGTCTTCAGGCCAGGTCAAGGAATAGTTGTGAAACCCAACCTTTCAGGTCAAAGCTGAATCAGCATGGGAACAGTTTTAGCCCTTTTGAGGCTTGACAAATGATTTGAAATTAGAGAATTTGCTTGTACTGATCAATGAACAGGGATTTTATACAAGAAAACCACTAAGAAGATGGAAGTACCAACATGGAGGGGCAGGGCTATGCTAATTCCAAGAACATTTTGGATGAAGAAATGGATTAATTTATTTTATTTTTAGTAAAGCACCACCCCACATACATACAAATGACAGAACAACCAAGCCCTCAATCAGTGAACATACTATCCAATGAAATTACATTTATGAAAAGAGATGGCCTTGGTAGACCTGTCCTAAAAGTGTTCTCACCTGACTGCTGCCAGCCTAAAGGCTTGAATCATTTATTTGTGAGCTACAAAATTCTTCTCAGACCTGTGGAGAGGAGGAAAAGGGGCACCTGGATGAGCCAGCAGAGAGGTGGTGTGATAGAAGGAATTTAGGTGCTGCTCATGTGCCTGTCACACCCAGCAGGCCATTGGTTACTTCTTTACTTCTGAACAAGGGACAGCAGAACTGAGAGGGGTATTCACAGAAAAAAAAAAAGAGTATAGGGCAGTTTCTCTCCAGATTGCAGCTCTCCTGGAAGACTGACAATTCTCTCTTTTTTCTGGAAGCCTCCTTTCCTTCTCTGAAGGCCTTTCACACAAACGGAGCCCTTTTCTGACTCGGTGCAGGCACCTGAGCTCCTCCTCCCACACATTCTGTAGTTGTGCTATGGGTGTACACTGCATATTTCTTGGAAGCAACAGGCAGAGGAAAAAGCTGACAGCAAGTTCTGCCAATTTTTTTCCTGTCCACTGAAGAATGAGAAAATTAGGGTAGGCCTTGGGTGAGAAAAGTATGTATTAAAGAAAAGGTGAAAATCAGGATGCTGCTGAGAAAGTATTTATGGGGGGAAGTATTATGGGAAAAGGTTTTGGGAGGGAAAATGGTGGCTGAGCTGCTGAACTGGGATAAACAGTACCACTGACTGTAAGAGTTTGTCAACTTTCCACCTATTCCCACCATTTGTGGGAAAGCAAAGGGAGCTGGGCTTGTCTGAAAGAGCCACAGCTTTCAGGGAGTGACCCAGGTCAAATGGACTCACTGTGCCCTCACCACGATGTCTGAACACCCCATCTTCCCCAGCCACCCAAGGCATCAACTTCTGAATTGGCACCAATAAATTCTGAGAGGCTTTCTGTAAGAGATGAAGTCATGTAGCTGAGCTTTATCTCAGTTATCCACCACCTTGTACCACGTGTAATCATTTATACTTCTCCAAAGTAGGCAAATGTGTAATTATAAACCTGTGGCCACACCTTGTGCAGATTTTCTGCTGGTATAGCTGATTGGAGTTGACCTTTTCCTTCCTTTCCCCCAAGAAATAACAATATTGTTTGAAAACTGCACTGAAGTCGTGTAAGGAAAGTTATTGTTAGACTTTAGGAACAGACCAGAAGTGAGAGTTTTAACATTCCTTTTCTCCTTGAGATGAGAAAATACCCTACAGCACAGAGATGGACACCACCAGTGATACAAAAGCAGAGTGTCCACGGGCTCCTGCTGCAGCACAGCTGAATGGCTGGGCAGAGGATGGGCTGGGCAGGGGATGTCAGACACCACGGGGTCCCTGAGTGGATTCAGCAAATCCTCCTGAGTGCATTCCCTTCCCAAAGCCAAGGTGTTGCAGTGAGGGTTTGGAACACACCCTGATTGTGCTGGCAGGGCTCAAACCAGGCAGCATGAGCAATCCAAAGCTGCAAAATGCTCTGGAGGAAAACTAACTCATGGCAAGGAGAAAGGGGACAAAATGAGCACCTCCAGACAGGGACAGAGCTGCTAATTCAGCCTTTAGGAAGAAGCCATCTCTTTGTCCTGACAAAAGTCCCCTGAACAGGGGTAACAACTTCAGCATTCCTGAGAAGCAGTAATTCACAGAATCACACAATCCCCAGGTTGGAAGAGACCATCAAGATCATCGAGTCCAACCCAGCCCCAACACCTCAACTAAACCCTGGCACCCAGTGCCACATCCAGGCTTTGTTAAACACACCCAGGGATGGTGACTCTACCACCTTCCCTGGGCAGCCGTTCCACAGCTTTATCACTCTTTCTGTGAAAAACTTTTTCCTAATATCCAACCTGAATTTCCCTTGGCACAGCCTGAGACTGTGTCCCCTGGTTCTGTCAGTTCCTGGTGAAAGAGCCCAGCCCCAGCTGAGCACAGGCACCTTTCAGGAGCTGTGCAGAGTGATGGGGGCACCCCTGAGTCTCCTTTTCTCCAGGCTGAGCACCCCCAGCTCCCTCAGTGGTTCCTCACAGGGTTTGTGTTCCCAGCCCCTCCCCAGCCTCGTTGCCTCCTCTGGATGCGCTCGAGCGTCCCAAGGTCCTTCCCAAACTGAGGAGGCAGAACTGGAATTACTGGAGCACACTCATGGTATTGTGTGCTGGCATGGAGAAGTACACACCTCGAAGAGTTAGAAGACAATTCTCTGTTACCCAGTCCTGGCAACAGCAGAGCTGTTCAACTCTGGGGAAACTGGAAGCACCAGAACAAAACAAACCAGCAAGGGTACAGGCAAGAGCATGCTGCTCCAGGGATGTCCTCCTGGCTGCCCAACCTGCATCCCCCTCCTGCCACAAGTGACTCCTCACCAGGAGAAGAAGGGGTTCTAGGTGCCACCACCTGAGCTGGCTCCCACAAAAATTTTTTTCAACATCATTTTGCCTGAAATGGTTTAGATGGAAATAGAAATCCAAACTGGGATAAAAGCAGGGTTGTTACCCTTGTTCGACTGATAAGAAATTGGGACAAAGGGAGACTAAGTCATGGTTGTGAGCAGGAGCTGTAGCTTAACTCCTCTGTCTCCTCAGATCCACACTTTAAACATCAGACTAGCCACACCCTTCTTCTTCTCCTTCTTCTCCTTTTTCTCCTTCTCTTTCTTCTCCTTCTTCTCCTCCTCCTCCTCCTTCTTCTTCTTCTCGTAAGAAGGAAGAAACACAAGCCTGATGGTTTTTGTGAGCCTCTTTGACTCAGGGGAGTTGCCACCCTGCACCACCACCTCCCCACCCTCTCCTCTGCCTTTTCTCTACACAGCCAAGCTCCACAGCCCTCAAGTTCCACCCCCCAGCCTTGCTCAGCTCTGTGCTCACACACCCTGCTGGGTGTCAGCATCAGGCGCTGGCTGTCATCCTCCTAACAGGAACTAAAACCAGATGAGCAGTTTGAGAAATTTTATCCAATAGGACCAGAATTCCAAAATATATTTAAAAACAACTCTGGCATAAATATGTATACAAGGGGAGAGAAAGAAGCAGAGCTGAAGAATATGTTATCAGTATGGCTTCTGCACTGCTTTGCAGTCATTCAATGATGACAACAGTGAGAGTGATGGACAGCCCAGCACCCCTTCACAACACACTGTGCTTTGAGCAAAAGGTCATATCCATGAATTATAGATGACTAACACTATCATGGCTTACACTAATGCAATGCTAGGGCTTATATTGTTTCTCCTACCTTGATGCTCCTTGTGGAATATTAGATAGAAAAGGCATGTGTCTCATAAACTATCAACGCAGCCAAAAAAAGCCTCAAACTCCAATAGAAGCTTGTGGAAGCTGGAGGTAAAGATGAGAAAAGTCCCTGGCAGTAAATGCATTAAATTTACTGAAAATACCATGCTGAGTAGCATTTGGTTTACAGCAGTTGAAAACGTGTCTGCTGAACTTCAGTGCAGTAATTACTAATCATGACTGGTGCAACTGGGACAAGAACTGAGCTCTCTGAGAACCAAAACTCACACTGATCCAAGAATGCCTGCAATTCCTCCCCCACCATTGTTGTGTCTGGCACAGAGAAAGCATGCATGTAATAGGAATCTTTCTCATTAATGTCCCTCAGGAATCAGGGCTACTGAAGACTAAGGATCATGGCAACAATCACACAGCAGACCCACGAGTTAGGGAGGAAAAGCCTTTTCTCTCCAGTGTGGCAGGGCCCCACACACAACAGCACAGCTACTTGGGCTTGGGGGAAAAAGGGGAAAGACTCAGCCCCAAGAGAGCAGAGGGTGAAGAATTCTCTCTCAAAAACCTGTTTTCTATGTACAGTAAAAGCTTCAAAGCTCTAGGGAGCAGGGAGCTGGTTATATTGTTCAGGCTGTGGTTGGGTTGCTGGGATTTGGTAAATAAAAAACATTTTACAGCTCATTAAGTGGCGCTTTGGGAAATGTTCTCATATCCGTCTTCAAGGGGTTGTGGAGAGCTTGCCTTGCCTGGTGGGTCAGGGAAGCAGTCATTTCAAAGTAAGGGTTCCAGAGAAGGTGTGTGCAAATATATTTCTATATTTTCTATAGAAATACTGGTCTGAGGAATGTTACTTTACTGATACTGGTAGTTGCTAACGTGTTATTGCTTTCACTTGCTAGATTTGACTGAGGGGCTCTATCTGCTGCTGTATAATGAAAAAGAATCATCAAACAGCCTGAAAGAATGGGACAATATCAGTGGGGTGCCTTAACAGATTCTGCAAAACCATGGAATTGCTGTCATACCTTCTCCACATTATATGAAAACTATTTTCTGTGTGTGTAGGTGAAATTCCCAGGTGGGCTGCACAGGAGTGCTCCTGGCCTTGTAGGGCTTAAGGGACAGCAATCTTTTTCCATTACTTCTTGATATAAACTCCCTAAAACCCCACACACGTTGTCTTTCTAAAAAACAGAGAGCTCTTACTGCAGGCTGTTACTCCAGAGCAAGCTGTGCCAGTGGCTCAGAGCACTTCCAGCCATGGGAGGCCCTGATTGCGCACAAGGAGACAGAGATGTAGCAGCACCTTTCCATTTCCCCCTCATGTTTGGGGTACAAAATATTCTAGGGGGGTATTTTTGTTTGTTGGTTGGTTTTTTTTAGGGTTTTTTTAGATGCTGCCTCATCTTAGAATCCCAGTCACAGACAGCTCTGTGGAAGAAACCCAACACGTTCACTTTTCCTCTCCTTTACCTCGTGCATTTCCAGGGGAGGAAGCAGACAGACATCTCTACTGCTTATTTTTAGGCTTGCAATTGTTGGTGCAAAGAATACCCACCCCTGCTCTCTGTATCTCTGAGCTATCTGATGTTCTGCCTTCAGAACTATGAGGAAAGTCAAAAAACCCTACAAGCACCTTTCTGCATGCAAAACTAACCAAAGTCTTTCTAAGCGTGGAACTACAGAAACCTGCAGTTTGAGCTGTATCTAAAATTGAGAGTTACACAGGGAAGCAAACAGATGGTCAGCAAAAGTCAGAAGTAACTTCTCTCACATCACTATTTTAAGGACTTTTTAGTTTCCTTTGAGATTAAAAAAACCAAAAAACAAAACCAACCCAACCCCCACTCCCCTCAAAAAAAAAACCCCAAGAAAAATCTTATACATTAAAGTGTAATTTTTTTTCCTCATGAAAAATCAGTTAATTAAGAACCCTGCAGGAATGCCAAAACAGTCAGGAGTTTGCAGGTATATGGGAAAAGCCTTGTAAGGGTTGGACTGCATGCCATCCCAGCCAGCAGTGCAGTGGGCTTGAGAAGCAGCGAAGATGTGCCTGTGAAGTTGGAGGTGTTTTTCACTCCAAGTCTGATCTTAGCAGTGAGCCTGAAAGAGAAGAGCCAAGCCAACAGGGTGTGCCTGGAATTAATTTATTGGAAGGAAATTTGCTGATTGGCAGCAATCAGGATGGAGCTGACAGCCAAACATTTTCTGGGGCTGACTCAAAGAAACGATCCAGGACTTGGTTAAGAGTGTCCCTAAGGACAGAGTCTGTCACTGCTAATTAGTTTATCAAAATGATGCTGTCCCATTGGGTAGAACCAATTGGATTCATCTTCACATTTGCTGAAAGTCCCTCAGTACTTTTGTTTCCAGCCAGCACACATGTACCTTTAGAGAGCCTTTCTGTAAGATGAATTTTAATTCTTCAGTGTTTTTCTTAAATCTTAATTGTCACAACTCCTTGTAGCCCAGTGCCATGTCAACAGGCAAAGTGACACAGTCTCATTTGTCACCTCCATCAACATCATCAGCAGTTTGTGCCTCTGTGGGCTGCCTGCTGGAGCTTCTAAGGCTATGAAGCTCTGACACACAGCTCACACTGCCAAGGCAGAGGAAAATGTTACCTAACAGACATGAAGGAAACAGGAACCTGAAATTTATGCCCAGAAGTTTTAGAGCATTTCACCTCCCAGTGTAGAGCCTCACTGTTCTTTCTCCTTCCCATACATGTGAAAAGTGGAAGAAGAAAGTTCTGGCAATTAAAAGGATGCTTGTCTTAAAAAAGAAAAAAAAACACAACAAGCAAAACCATTGATTAAACAAAAAAAGAAACTACTTTAAACTGTTTTAAAGGTAACTTGTGTGCAAAACTGCAACAGCACAGCTTGTAGCTGCTTCAGCAACAGTTCTACACAGATGTCCAGACTTACAGGAAAAGAAGGTAGGAAGCCCCAGAGCAAAAAGAGGAGAGAGGTTTGTGTTTGTCTTGGGTTTTTTTAATACTTTTGTCATCCCTTTCTTCACTGGAAAGTAATAAATCTTCTGCAGGAAAAAGTACCTGCTAGTATCATTAAGAGACTTAAACACAGCAAGATAAAACTCCCTGAAGCCAAAGCAGCTATTTGTGTCAGAGCAAACAATACAGTAATTTATACTTCCACTCCCAAATCTTATGTTACTGCAGAAAATGTGCTCCTTTAACAATTAATCATAAATCAGAGCACTGACAAGATATTAGTCTCCCATTCCTCTGGGAGACAAGTGGAATGTGCATCAAGAAGCAGAAGCAGGAGCTGGCCTGCCAACGTGTCAGATGGAAGTTGTGGAAGGGGATCACTGCATTTCCCAGCACAGCAACAGGGAACTCCTGATTCAGCAGTACCCCAGCCAAGTGGGTGAGCAAACCTCAAAGCCCACAGGCTCCAGCTGAAGGGAGCTGCTCTCTCAGAACCCTTAAACGTGACTCAGGGAGTGCTGGCCAGGGAGCTGCACCCTCTGTGCACACTCTGTTCTTACACTTTTTGTGATAACTCCAAGGGAACAGGGAAAAAGCAGCGCTGACTTTTCCACGTGGAAGAGGGGCAACTTGTGTTTGTTTAATTAGTGGTCATTATTAAACAGCCAGAGCTGTTAAATGCTGGAAATTTCAGACAGAAATTCTGAAACCATTCACACCAAGAACAAGGCAAATGAGAACAAACTTGAGAAATAATCTTGCAGATTATAATTTCTTACAGAAATAATTTTTGCAAGAACATTACTGAGTTGCTATCATCTCATACTGCATATTTACCCAGCTGATTGCTTGCCCAAAGAAAAATGCATGACAACAACCCTTTATTTTCATATAAAACAGCATTCTAGGTAAGGGGAAATGTGCTTCCCTATGTAGATAATTCTTTAAAGAAGCGTCTCAGGTGAAGAATTAAAAGCATTTAGGATAAAAATGGAAGGATTTCTGAGAGGTACTTAGCAGTGTCTTCTCCCTCCTTCTCAGACAGCCTGGAGGGTGACTGGGAGCACAAAGAGCACTCCCCAGATGCCACAGGAGCTGCCTTGCTACATCCATCCTCAGTGCAAGGCAGAGGGGGAAGGCATGGCACAAAAATTCAGGTCAGCACTTGTCCCCTTTGCAAAAACCTCAGGAATTTACAGACTGCTCTTATTCATCAAGGAAGCTGCTTTTAGGTTTAGGGGTTTGGGTTTTTTTCAGTAGTGGCATTTTTAGTCCCATGGAAAAAAAAAACAACCTCCCCCTAAAAAAAAACCCTACAAAATTGTGCACATTCTGCAGAAAAAACACCCAACCCAAACCCATCTGAACAATATTAAAGTGCAATGTGTGGCGGGAATAAAGTGGGAAAAAGCAATCTAAACTTTGTAACTACCCTCCCAAACATCTCCCACCAGCAAACAGTTTCTTGTTTTAGGGCAGCACATTCACACCGCTCAGGTTTGAATACTTAACACCAAACACACATCTCCCATCAGTGTGAAATATTGCTGCCTGCCTGATTTCCACATCTTTCTCAGTCCTGCTGGCTCTGCTGGGATTGCTGAGCTGACAAGTACAGGAGTAACCTGTAATTTTTTCTTTTCCAGGGAGATTTTTTCAGACAATTATTCTTACAGCTTCTCACAAAACAAGCTATAATTTCACTATTTTTGTGACCAAGGAATAAGAAATCCTTATTACCATTTCCATAAGGAATGCAATTAACAAATCTTGTGCTTACTTTAAATAACTGCTTAATGGATTTTGTTATTCCTACAGGATTTCTCACCTGACCAGGAGTGAGATCCTGTTTGAGTGCACTACATTAAGAATTTCAGTGGCATTCAGTTATACCTACAGAAATTAATCCCTTAAAAGAAAAAAGGACAGAAAAACAGTGTGGCCTTGAGCAATTAAAAGATGCAGCCATTCCCCCACAGCCATGCAATGTCTCCTCAAAAACCTTTACACAGCTCAAATAGAACCATTCAGCAAATCTTGAATTTGCATCTTTGCTCTCCTCAGCAATAGAACATACTGGTGTATGTAACTGGTGATATCAACTATTCTGTGTGCAGTAAATTCTGCTCATGGTCCTCATTTTCTTGGAATTATTTGTGGAGGCTGGGATACTTTTTAATGGACAGAATCTGAATGGAAAAACCTTATACAACAGCAAGAAGACAACATTTTACAATATAAAATGCCTTGAGGTGTTGTAGTTTTGCTTTTTTTTTCAATTTCTTCTCCTGAATGGTCTGAAGAATTAGGTCACTTAGACCAGAAAAAAGAAGTTACAACAGATATTAATGAACTCAAAAGAAGAAACCAGCTCTAGTCTCCACATGTCACTGTCACAAAATGTCTACATCCCCCAGTAAGACTGAATTTAACACGACTGGAGTCTCTGAAAACTTCTGTTCAGCTTGGTAATTCGATTAAAGCAAGACCTCTACTTGAAATACTATTTCATGGTTTTCAGTAGAAAAGCTTCGAATCACTAATGTTACTAAAAACTGAACACTAAGAACATTTAAAATGGGTTAAGAATTCTTCAGCATCTCTCAGTTATGTCAGCAGCTGAGACATGTACCAGCAACAGCCAAAGACAATCTACTGCTTCCAGGTGTGCTCACATGAACAGCATTTAGAATAGTTCTCCAAAAGCTGATCTTGTCAGCTGTGTGTGCTAAAATCCACCCCTCACTGTGCTTTACACAGTGATGAGAGCCCTTCCCAGGTGACTGAAAACCACCTTGTTACATCATTGCTATTATCAACAAAAGGGCACGGAGGGAAAGCTGAAAGGGGTGAAGGATTCTGGTAACCTTTCCTTATCCAGTTTTAGCTGGACCACTCCCAGTCAAGCATTACAATATTTAGTGACATTTCTCTTCCTCCTGACTGTGAGATCTTCCCTTTTTAACCAAATCCCTGCACACAAGAAGCTCAGCTGATCTCTGCATTGCTTTTTGAATCTCAAGCAATCATTGAAGCCAGTTCACTTTTATTGCCCAGGAAAGTAAGAAAAGCACTGAAAGCAGTGGCAATTACACACACTGTGTTTGCAGAAAGGCTGCTCTCTTCTGAAGTGCAGTTTAAGCTCAGAAACACTTTGCAGCATTACAGCCATTTTACAAGCCTGTTTTGGACATTCAAAATAGAACATCTTTTACACAACTATCTCAAAAGAGGCATCTTGAAAATGTTTCCAAGTTTATTACACAGCTTTATGTGGTTAAAGGAAGTTCCTTCAGTTAATGGGCTCGGTTGTCTAAATTGTGGGTTATCTACAAAGTTTCTTAAGGACTGAGGACTGGCCTCATCATCACTTGACTCTGCAGAAGGGCCAGGCAGGTTTTGGCAGGAGGACGAGCTCCATACCCTGTTTATCACAGGATTAGACTGGAAATGAGCTTCTTCACCATCCACAAGCAGCCTGCAGAAATCACTGGCACAGAGTACAGGAGTTTGGGAAGGCTCAGAGTACAGGAGCTTGGGAAGGCTCAGACCAGGATGACACATTTATACAGCAGTGGAAATCTGCACTCACTGGGATTTGTCTGAAACCCCTCAGGATCACATCCTGCAGACAGCTCTGTCCCACCCACAGGTGTTTGTGCACACATCACAACCTTCACACTGAACTCACTGCAAAACCTAGATTTACACTGCAAGATCTAGGTTTGCAAAACCTAGATTTTGGAGCAGACTTCTGTGCATTGAAACACACCAAAAAAAAAAAAAAAAGAAAGCTGAGAGTTGTACAAGAGAGTTCAGTGTCTCTGAGCTGCTCAAATATAGAGTCATTACTTGTAAACAGCGAGTGTGCTTTTTATGGTTTCTAACCTGAAAACATACTTATCTTTTCAACACAGGATGGATATAATCCTTCCCCTACTTTCCTTCAAAATAAATGTAAATCAAGCACTTTCTGAAAAGTCACACAAATGTCAAACTGTGCAACTGCTCTGGATGGACTCACTGTCATGTTCAGTTTATTCAGGAGAAGATTAAATTGCAACAAAAAGCAGAAAACGTTTAAGAATTTTGCACCATTTGGCCTGCATACAAGTGAAGGAAAAGGCATGCCACACATCTGCTTCTTGTCATGATTCAAGCCAAAACTCATGTGACAATTGCTTTGCTTTTTATTACCATGCATTCCATAAAATTCCAAGCCTCTCCCTCCTATTACGGACATAGCGGTTTCCAATCTGTTCCTGGATGTGAAGTGTGGGGTAAAATTCCTGGTTAACCAACAATTCCTTATGAACTGTTAGGTAACAGGGAGGGTAGGATTCCTCCAGGGAGCCTCGTGGAAGGGTCACAGCAATGCTCAGAGCCTGGGAAAGGGCTTCCACAGGGGTGGAAGGTGTGAGTAACAGCACAAAGAGCGTCTCCAACTCGCTCCGTTCCCGTCCCAGGTGTGTGTTTTGGGAGCTCTGATGGAGAAGGGATTCAGTCCTTTGTGGACTTTAGGGTGGGGTGGGCAAAGCCACTGGTGGTGCAGTTTGTTTTCTTTTGTACTGCTCGGCTCCCTTACTGAAATTCCCCATTTCCACATTTCCTGAGCACACGAGGAACTGGAAATGGAAAATGGAAACAAGGAAATGGAAAGGGTGAGGTCAGTGCACTGTGCCTGATGCCTGCCCTGGCTCCTCTAATGTCCCACCAGCAACTCACAATCCACAGCTGGGCATCAGATATTTCACCTAAAAACCCCAGAGAGTCAGGGAAATACTTCGAATGGAAAAGTCCCTGAAGATCATCAAGTCCAACCATTAATCTAAAACAAGTCCCCCACTGAAGCACGTCCACGCTTTTTACAGGAGTTTTTATCCATCAGGGAGGATCCACAGAAAAAATAACCTGAGACAGCACAGCACCAGGGACTATTTGCCAAGAAATCCCTGTGGAAAGGGTGGAAGGGGAAAAGGTGGGGCTGACTCTCAGTGCAGAGATAGTGAGGAGGCAATGGGTGCCCTCCTGCTGCCCATGCCCTCTGCTCTCCCTCAGCAGAGCTGAACCCTAGGAAGCCACAGACAGAATAAACTAGAAAAGCACTAGGTCCTGACCAATTTACCTCACAACAATTCATTCTTACATAGAATCACAGAATGGGGTCAAAAGGAACCTTAAAGAACATCCAGCTCCACCCCCGCTGCCATTACAGGCCCCTAACTGCTGAATTTTAAGAAAAGGAGATAAACGGTGAACTTTAGGTCATGCTTGACTGTGGCCCAAAAGTAGACAAGCATTTACACAGTCTCCTTGACAAATTTTCTGTAAGAAAAAAACCAAAACCAAACTCCACAACCTTCCACCCTGAAGTGAATGGTATAAAGAATATGAGCCTGATATGACTGGAGAGATTTTTCTGACTTCCCAAACATGTCCCAGAACACACTGCCTGCCCCAGAAAAGTCCATACACTCAGGCTTTAAAGTTCTGATGTTCCTGAAGAAAAGCCACTTAAAGTTCCTACTGAAAAACACTGCTCTTGATTTCAATCTTTGTGGCACCTGACCTCTGCTCAGCTGGGCTAATGAGGTCACCTTCCCAAGCAAATAAATCAACATCCCTGCTCTGAAGTGAGCAGGGCAGCATTGATTTACAGCTCTTGTTTTGGGCCATGGAAATTAATCTTTAGGCTGTGAGGGCTAAGCAATTCTTACTGGTGAGATCTAGAAATCAGTTCTAACACTGTGTTACAAAGGTTTATCCAACATTTCAGTTGCAGAGTAAGACTCCTGCTTTGCTTTCCAGTTCACAAATAACACAATCTTTTCAAACTCTGCTGAAATATATGTAAACCAGGTGACAGTAAACCAGGTGACAGTATTCTACCAGCAGATGGATGGACAAAGCAATGCTTTGACATCTTTAAGAAAATTAGTGAATGCTAAATAACCTAAAACAGAAACCATTTTAGTGTTTCTTGTTCTTAAAGTTTTTGTTTCTCTCCTTCACATCCACAAATGAAACACATTTTCAGCATAAAAATCAGCAAAATTGAATTATTTAGGTCATAACATTTGTGACTTCTTAAAACACATCCAATAAAGCCTGAATCCCTCATTCTTTGGAACATTTTCTCCTGAAACTTGTGGTTTGATACTGTAAAGAATCATCTATTTCTGCTTTCCTCTCTCATAACAGCTGAACCGAACACTGGAAACAAAACACCAAAACTTTAAAACCCAACAGAAGGCAATGCTTTCCTTCAGCCTTTCTGAATTTGTGCCCAGCTTGTGAGAATGAGAAGAAGACTCTGCAGCTTCCTGGCAGCCCAGCTGTGCTCCAGCATGGCTGGGTCTGTTGGGGTGCAGGGCTCAGAACCTCTGCCCTCAGCTCCTGTCTCTCACACCAACCTCACAGGAAGAGAAATTCCCAAATACCCTCGAGTGTAAAACACTTCTTCTGTTTTGTCTCTGGAACCTGCAACATTATCAGTAGAGAATGCCAAAGATTTTAATTAAAGAGTGCCTGGAAACAGTTTTTGGTTTGGAATTGAGTGCTAGAATGTGGTTTGCAACCCAAGACTGCAGAACTCTGTGCATGTGAGACTTCAGATAAAATGGGCTGCAATGAAAAACTGTTCCCATTAAACTCCATCAACTAACTCATTTCTGATAACTTAAATTAGGGAATATCTGTGAAAATATCACCATGCTCTCAATGTTACTGACTCTTTGAAAGCATTACTCCATGAGATTTGCAAAATATCACGGATTAAACATAATGGTAATTAAACATAAATGGTAATTTGGAGTAGGTCTTTCTCTTCAGGTCCCGTAGGTCACTCTTGAGTGGGCTGCTAATGTGAGGCCATTTCCCTGAATGGAAAGAGAGACTCTAAAATTGGGGTTTATAAACAGCCCAGACTTCAGGGGGAGAAAAGGAAAACAATGTAAAAGGAACAATCATGAAGTAACTGCAGAGGCCAAACATTTCTAGCAGTATTTTTCTAACTTCTCCTCCTTATTTTGCATTTCTCAGCAGAAGCAAGCTGGAAAATGTAAACTGATGCCAAAGTTTACTGAAAGGGTACTTGATTCTGGTGCAAGTGGCCCTAAGATGCTGCTGACAACAATAACAATATTACCCAATATTGACAGTACATGTTGAAAGCATGTGTTCTCCACCAGATGACACAACTTCTACACACACTGGAGGCAAAGAGCACATTGGACCCTGATGAAAGAAAGGAACTTAGAAAAAGAGGAAAAAGGAAACAAAGAAAACACAAAAGTGGTAGGGATAAATGTTTTATCAAATAAATAGCCTTTAAAAAAAAGGTATTTTTTTTCTTAAACACACAACAGATTTGTAAATTATATTAAGGCATAGTCTGACTGTATGGCACATGACAAAGATGCCTGAAAATGTCAGGATAAAGTGCCACATTCAGAAAGGTTCCGTGTTCTGAAAATCTTGCTGGAACTGCTGAGGAATATCCATTTCTGTGTTTGCTTACAAAGGTAACAACATAAAATGTGCCTTGCTCACCTGGCAGTCAGGGAGCCAATATATGGAAAGCAAACAATAATCCAGCTTTAAAAGAAAAATATCCAGTACAGATGGGAAAATGAGGAATTGGTTTTGTGTTTTGTTGAGGGGGTTTTATGATTATTTGGGGGGCTTTGGAGGGAGGTTTTCTTGTTTCATTTATTTTTAACTATTTCTTGTCTCGAATAGGACCAAAAGCAGGTACAAGAAGAAAAGGAATGGAGGGGTTCTTTTTTCTTGATGTCTTATAATCCTCATGTTACCTTGTATTTAAATATCCCCTTTCACACACAGCTAAAAAAGGCAAAAATAAAGACAGACATCTCAGAGGAAGGCAATGCTTCAGTTACTGGTTAGCCAGAACAGGGGACTCCTCTTCCCCTGCAGGAGCAGGCATATGGCAGGGTGGGATGGAGCCAGGAGAAAACTGAGCCTCATTCAGGGGAGGAGGCATTTTTGGCAGCCAGCAGAGCCCAACTGCAGAGCTGAATCACCCCCTCCAAGTGTCTGATGCTCTCTGCTGACAGCAAACAGAGACCGTGGCCAACAGGCTCCTAAATCACCGGCCTCAGATAAGCTGCTAAAATTAGGAAAGGGGAATTGAGGCAACATCCAGGACAGCAGAACGATGCTACAGTGTTTGAGACAGGAAACCTGGCCTTGCATGGCACAAAATGACAGCAGACATGCCTTCCTGGCTGCTGAAATATTCCAGGCCAATGGAGTCTTAAATCCCTGCACAAGAAGGGAGCAGCATGAACTCCTGGACAAACACATTTGATAGTTCCACCCATTCCCTCTGTGGCTATTGGAAAAATCCTGTGTTGGAGGAACCAAGGGGATGGGCTCACAAATCAAGCATTAATATCTCCAGTGTGCCAAATTCTGCTCTGATGGCTGTGCACAGGAAAGAGCAATGCCACCAACACCCACCCACAGGGCAGGAGTGACCTGCCAAGAGGATCATGTCCTGGCCATGAGCAATGGGACAGGGAGCACGAGTCCTAAATGGAAGCAAACTGGGATGAACACAGACTGAGCTGCTCCAGAAGCAGTGTGAGGCTCAGCAGGGCAAGGGGATGCCTTGGAGGGGCTACCTAGAACAGAGGCTAGACAGAGTTAAAGTGGGTATTTATTAAAGCCCTTCAACAGGCTCACCTTGGGCAGCCAAAGCCTCCCAGAGGCTGCACCCAAGCTGGACAATGGGCACCAGTTTTTCACACAATTATAAGTTTGGTGCATTTACATACCAGGGATCAATGCTCTAATTACAGCTTCAGGCAATGAAGTATTTACCCCCAGTTTGCTCCCCCCAACTCACTTCTGTTGGCACTTTTTGGGGCCTGAGTCTGTAGGGTGTCCTTGGGTTCCAGGCCCAGAGGAATTGCTTTGTCTGAGCAAAATGTGAAGACAGTCACTAACACTCTGTATGGAGTTTGGAGTTATGCACTAATGCAGTACAGGATCTGAAAAATGCACAAGCTAAAATCCTGAGGCATCCAAGGTGCGACTGGGATGGCTGGGAGAGGCTCTGAGGACAGCCAGCCCTCTGCTCCCCAGCACAGCCAGAGAACAGAGCCATGGTGCTGCTTCTCCCCACAGCAAGGAGCTGGGCTGGAGGAGGCTGCACATCCTGGGATTCCAGCTCTCTGACTCCCAGGGAGCCTGGGCAGCCCCACTGTGCAGGGGTCAGTGGGTGGCAGCTCCTACACACCACATTCCCTCTCTAGTTTCCCTTTTGGTTGGCACATTGCACAGAAATTGTCACTAAGAGCAAAGAAATGTGTCAGCCTTTCCCATCAGCTCTCACTTCCCTCCTGAAGTACAAGAACAGTTATTTCCCTTTTGGATCTGGCATATCATTAGTGTCTAATATAATGCATAAAAGATTTTTGATAAAATATGATTTGGCCTGAAGCATACTTTTATTAAAAAGCTTAACTCTACTATATGCACAAGCATTAATAAAACACCACATTATAATTAAAAATAAAATATCCAAGTTATTTCAATGTCCTTAAAACTCCCACACACTTTTGTTGTTTTCTTTGGTTTGATTTGTTGGGGTTTTGTTTGTTGTGTTAGTTATTTTTAAATAAATAAAGTTGGTCAAAACCAAGATATTTCCCAGCACTGCCTTCTCATAGTGACAGTTAACATTTTCCATTAGCATATACACATATCTTGCCTGAGCTGAAGTTATTAACTGGAAAAATGAACAAAGTTTCTATTTGTCAACTCCTAAGTTAAAGAAATGCCAAATACTGCTTTGTCTGAGGATAGTTTAGAACACCTCTGCTCTGGGAAATCCTGGCTTCTGATCTGGTGGGAAGATGGGAGCTGGAGTTCATTTGATCCCTTTCCAGACAGGGTGTCCAATAAATGCTCTCAGCCCAAATCTGATGGAAGCAATCTCACAAAAAGATCTGTAGCTCATTTTGAAAATCCCTATCAGGAATTTTTTTTTTTTTATGCCACAGAAATTACCATTTCTTTTGATTTTTTTCCCCCAAAAGCAGATTTTTGATCTTATTAAAAATCTAATGTTGGCTGTTCAATGACAGCAGCCTTCTTTCAGCGCAGTCTCAATCCAAGAAAAGTGTTAGTATGGATTAAAAGCATATGGTGGAGCAGGAATTTCTGCATGTTCTACCTCAGGCCAGCCACTTCCCTGCTCTGAGTAACACACTGCTCTTCATTAGAACTGAATCAAGACTATTTGGTTGTACTTCAAAGTGCATCTCTAAGGTAAACAGAACAACCTCCCATTTTCCTGAGAAACTGATATTCCCACAAGTGAAGTGACTTGCCCAAGGCTACAACCCCTGAGTGCCAAACCCAGGGTTAGCATCAGCCCTGCCTGCCAGAGAAAATGCTTAGCCTTGGATTGCTCCAGGCTCATTCTTCATAAAAAAGGGATGAAATATAATTACTTATCTCTGAGGACTGCTGTGGTCTATAAATAACATTTGTGCATTGCTAAGTCAGAGCAAGCCTTGTCGGGGTGGCAGAGTAGCAGTGGAAAAGTAGCTCCTTTTTTTTGCTGTGTTAGTTGGACACACATTCATGGATAAAGCATGTTTTTAGTCTAAAAGAGTAGGCAAAATGCTGCAATGCCAGCTGTGTACAACACCAGCTTTGTGGGCAGGGATGCTGCCAGCTGCCTGCCTTCAGAAGCATGTAATAGCAGAAGTATATTTTATGGAAGGAAAAGTTCAGATTCTTTTACAAAACTGTTTCATTTTCCCTAACTTTTCACAGATGCAGAAGTGTGCAGACATTTTTCAAAATTTGCTTTCAGATGAATGCCATCTCACCTCACACACCAACTCCTGGCCAACGCTGTCAGATTTCACGTTCTGGGACATTTGATGCCATTTGCAGAATTTTGCCTACTCTTTTAGACTAAAAACATGCTTTATCCATGAATGTGTGTCCAACTAACACAGCAAAAAAAAGGAGCTACTTTTCCCCTGCTGAAAGATTCCCAAATGGACAGACTAACTGGAGTTGGTGTGAGACCCTCCACTCTTATTTCTCTCTGGCTTCTTGGTAGCCACAACCCCAGCTTAATCAAGTTTGCAGAAAATTGCAGAGGCAATAATTTTTGCTCACTCATACTGAAATGACAGAAAAAACCCTTTGATTTCTTTTCTGTCAGCTGCACTACAGAAAAAAAACAACACACCAGCAGAGACAACAAGGAAAATCATGAAAGGAGAATGTGTGCACTTCTGAATACCGTTGTTTCTTCTGAGGAAGTTTTTTCTCCTAACAAATGTAATAAAATACTGCTTCAAATATTTTCTCTCATGAATTTCTTCCATTTCCAGAACTGAGTTTTAATTTGTATGTTTACAAGTGTAGTGCACCCCACAGATGCTAAAAGAAAACTAAAAGTAATAGAAGCCCTTTTTGTGTTAATCTGTTCTCAGACACAACTGAAGCAGAAGACAGCAGCACCCACCTCTCCGTGCTGTTCTTGTCTTACAGCATGCCCAGTATCCCAAGCCTTTCCTAAAGCTCTCCCAGAAGTTTTTCTAATTACTCCATGCTGGCTCCCCGCCCCAGATAGCATTTGGAGAGCAGCAAAGGAGCAGCAGGGTGAAAATCACTTAACTGGCCCAGCTGGAAACCTGAACACCCCATCTTTTGCTAAGCCTGTTCTGCTGGGCAGCAATTCCACCAATATAATGACCTGTTTTCTTGTGCCTTGACACAAAAGGTATTTTCAGATACAGTGTGAAGTGTTACAAAGAGGCATATTCTTCAGAACAATCATAGGTTAGAACATTGATAGTGAGGATGTTTTATTAAATATCACTTAAGCTCAGTCCCTGATCCTAGAGGGCATGTGAGAAAATCCATGTTCTGACACCACTTCTTAAAACTACTATTCCATTTACTCAAATTCCTTACCCTTAACAGAAACCTAAATAGTTTTATACACACAAAATTTGTGAATTTCACAAGGATGCAATAATATAACAGCAAAGACATCTGAAAAGATTTATACTAAAGCCATATGAATCAATTTTGAAACTAGAAACAGCAAGCAAACAACAGTGTTCTGAGGAGGTGAATGAGTGTTCCAGTGTGGAAGTGGGGATTTTTAGATAATGCTCTCCTGTAAGTGTTATTGCCAATTCTAATAGCAGCAATGCATCACTTCTGCAATGAGCAGATACTGTCAAGAGATCATGGCTGTCCTGATAAAGCACAGGATAAACATGTACTGGGGAAAAAATGTCCTGCAGGTCAAGCTCTGGAGATGAGAGACACAGATGAGAATTAAGTTATCTGACTAAGGTGGTAGTTAGGTCATGGCAACATCAGGAACACAAAAAAAATCTTTCCACTCCCAAATGGCCCACCAGTAACAGGACAGAAGCATAAAGGCCACATTCAGTAGAAAATACACTGAGTTCCACCAGAATGGAATTCATTGACTCTGACTCCCTCATGGCTTCAAGTGCCCTAAACTTGGAACCACGGGCAGCAGAACCAGCCACCCCATCATCTTCTTGTTGCTGTTTGCTCCTTTTCTGTGGAGAAGCTGCACTAGCTTCACATCTTGCCTGCAATGCCCATACTTCAGTGCCATTCTCTGGGGCCTGGGGCTGGTCTGGGTCAGGACCTGCCTGGTACAAGCACAGGATGCTCTGTGCCTCAGTGGCTGATGAGTACTGGGAGCTTATTAAACAACTTCTTAAACAGCATTAAACTTCTGCATGAAGGATCTCCCACTGCTGCTACACTCTGAAAGGTGCCAAAAGCTTATGGACTGTGACCCATCCAGCCCCAGCACAAAGGCACTAAACAAAGTCCTCTCTGCTTTTTTCTCCCACAGTTCATCCTTCCAGTGACACGTGGCTTTTCTTTTAGGAAGCTTCCTGCTATTTTTACCAGTATCTCTGTTAGCAGAAGAGAACAAGCATCATTTTCTGGAACAACACCAAATAACCATGGTGCAGACACTGCCTGGTGTTCACTCCACCCAGCTGAGCTGCTTGCAGTATTATGAACAAATCCTACAAGCAAGAAGGTGGCACAAAACATCACCAAATGATCCGTGCCCAACAGCGAGGTATTTCTGGTAAGTGCCTCCAATTCATCACCCACCTGTTCAACAGGTCATGAGAAGAGATTTATGTCCAAAGAGCCACAATTTCCAGGGAGTGGGATAGAGAAAGCCTATCCCCCTTTGCTGGGAAACCTGATCTTCACCAGAACAGATTGCAGGAACGAATGCAGTTTGGATAAATTCAGTGCTCTACGATTTCTGCGTTTCTCATGTTCCTACATGGTTTGTGTTGGGTTTTTTCTTTCTATTTGATACAAGCAGCACAGGGAAAATGGAACTGGCAGAATGTGTCATCCCATGTTTTCCTTTCCATTCAGCTGACGTGCTAATTTTGTGTAACACAAGAAATGAACAGCGCTTTCCAGATGTATAAAATTGGGTTTTAACGACCAAGTAAGACAGGAATTTTTTTTTTATGGGATCACAGTTTCCTCAATTAAATTTTAAGAGAATTCAGCTTTGGAAACATTGAATGCTGTATTTTACAGTTCTCCGAGGGGGAAAAAAAAGTGAGGTGGGAGGATGTATGCCTATTTTCAAAGTATAAACTTAAAAAAGCACTACTTTAAATTCAGTGATTTTCAAGTTGGTTGTTCATGTCTGCTTAAACGCCTGTGGGTAAGTGTGCTGAGGTCTGTAATACATTCCAAATGGTCAGTGCTGTTATGATACTCTCACAATGACTGCACTACAAGACAGATTAAATCAACCTTTAAGAGTTGTAGAAAGGAAATATTTTTCCCTTTTCTGGCTAAGACAGACAATTTTTCATGTCACAACCCCACCTAACAGCTCAAAAGGATGGTGGCAGACTGTACTGAAGGTGTTCTGCCACACAGACCCCAAAATCTCTGCCACAGGTGGGAGCCCAGCAAGCCTGAGCTGGCTGGAACTGCACAGGGCACTAAAGGGGTTGAGCTGGTCCTACCAGCAGCACATTTGGGCTTCCTACCAGCTGGAGAAAGAACCAGCATTTTAAGGGGAGAACTTGCTGATTTTGCCAAAGACAAAACAACTGCTGACCAAGGGAGGTGCACATGTGTTTATGTGCCTGTCCACAAAGAGAGAGGAAATCTGAATCTGTACACAGGCAAGTAAACTACAAAGAGGAAGTCAACCAAGCTGTCAGCACAGAATTCCTTGCAGAAGGGAACAGAGCTGCTCAAAGAACTGAAAGCATTAGAAGCAACTTGTTTGCTGCTCTTCTGGCTTTCGGTTAAGTCAGCTGTGAAAACCATGGATGTGTTTGAGTAAGGAGTAATTTCTTGAGTTACCTGTCCCCACTGAGGAGAGGCATCAGCTCAGACTGGGGACACTGGCACTGACACCATTCTGTAACCACAGAAAACAGCAAAACTCCCTGAAGTGACACCATCTTCAAATTCAACAATTTCACAGTTAATTATTCTTGCAAAAGAACACAGCAGAAATATGACAATGAGACAGGCTCTGACCTCCTCTTCAGAACCAGCTCAAGAACATGTTCAGATTTAAGCTCCACTGAAGTAACAGAATTTACCAATAATACAAATTTATTCAGCGTGTGGAAAATCACAGCAGTCCTAGAAGGGGGATTTCATGACACTGGGCAAAAGAACTGAGGAATTAAGTTGGACATCACCAGATGTAGCCAGAGAAAAGCTGCCCTAAATACCAGCACATTGGGGGCACACAATCAGCCACCACTGCTCAGGACAGAGGCGAGGATTGTTATGGTCAGTTTGGGAACATCAGCTCACTGTTCAGCCACTGTCAGAAAGAAAAATTAAGAATAAATCATGTTTGTCCTTTCTTGGATTTCTTCCCCCCTCCCCTTTTTCCCCCTCCATATATATATATTTTTTTACCACTTCAAAGCCACAGTAAGCCTGTGTCTTGGACACTACATGGAATTCTGGTTATCCCACCTCAAAGAGGATACTGCTACAGTACAGAGAGGTATAAAAATGGCAATAAATATTTTAAAGATGTGGGGTAGCTGGAATCCTAGGACAGGCTAAACATATTAAGGTTCTTCAATGTGGGAGCTAGATAGCTGTGAGTGGTATGATCAAAGTCAATAAAATCCATGAATGGCCAGTAAAAGGAGGAAATTTGGTTTTTACACAGTCTCAGGGTGATTGTGGAGGAACAGCACATCAAATTAAGCTATCAGATAGCAGAGTTAAAACAGGAATATACTTGGTTNCAACCATAACCATTATTATTATCATTATTATTATCAATACACACACAGCCAGGCACAGACACACAGTACTGCTGTTTGTGTCTAATAACAGGGCTGATTTCTACTACCTACAACCATAACCATTATTATTATCATTATTATTATCAATACACACACAGCCAGGCACAGACACACAGTACTGCTGTTTGTGTCTAATAACAGGGCTGATTTCTACTACCTACAACCATAACCATTATTATTATCAATAATATAATTAATAGTAATATATTATTAATTTATTAATCATGTATAAATCCAAGAAATTATTATACCCTATTATAATACTATATATTATAATTTAGTAAACTATAAATTTATTAATTAACAATACCAAACACGATTTAACAGATCTGTACTCCGATACTGTGTATGTACTTGTTACATTTACCAACATAACTCCCTGTACTTTATCTCCTTAGAAAGAATGGAGGAAAAAAAAAGGACAAGCAGAGTGTTACAATTTCTATTGTGCTTTAGGCAACTCTTGAATTTGAATTAGTAGATAGTACATTAAGATGATGTACCATAAAACCCAAGAGGATAAATCTATAAATAGATTACAAGGCTGACTTTGAAAAGGATTTTAAGTATCCTCTCATAATTGGTCCACCCAGTGTTACTGACACATTCAACCAATTTTTCAGATCCTTTTATATCTAAAAGATATGCCACACAGTGCCCACAGCAAGTTTTCCATTCAAAAAATATTTTTGTTTTTTAAAACTACACCTTTAACCCTAATGATTATCAAAACCTAATCCACCTGAAACCAGCCTGAAGATTGGTACCACTCTTTGCAGCCTGACTCAGCAGTGCAATTCACCTTTTGACAACAGCAGATCAATTAGGAGGCACCAAATTTATCAGCTGAAGGCCCCTGGCCGCCCAGCCCTGGGATCTGCAGTGCCAGGAATGTTTCATGGGGAAAGGGAAATGTGGAAACACCTACAGGGAGCCACAACAGCAAAGCCAGCCCAACAAACCCAGGGTGCAGCTTGTTCTCAAACCATGCCCTGCAATTACAGCACAGCCAAGTGGTGTTTCCTGCCCACACTGATCACTCTGCTTGGTTGTTTTTACTCCTTTCATTTAAACTGTAAAAATAATCATTTTTTCTACATGAGATGGAGCAGCTATTTCCTTCTAGGAAAAACATCCAGTGCAGACAAACACAAGGCAGTCTTTCCAAGTGAGTAATTTGCCTGGACACTCATTTCCCCTCTTCTGTCACAACCCTGGCAGGAGGCACCTCAAGCAGTGAGATTCACCTGAGAGCTGGCAGGTGGGAAAGCCCTGTCACTGCAAACACACCTGGGCTGCTCCAAGGAATTTACTGAAGTGCAGACCTTGTTTCTGCAAACTATCATGTCTACTCCTTCCCTTCTGTCAGTATTTTGTTGAAATTCCTTTTAAATTCAAATTTCTTTATCTGTTTCGATTTCAATTTACACAACAATACTTCATTCACTATGAAAAAAAACAAGACAAGTTGGTTTTGGGTTCTTTTCCAGGGGAACTAATGTTGAGCAACGTGAAACCATGGTAACTGCCAACTTCCACAAGGTTATGCTATAAAAGAAAATGAATTGGTGCAACCATCTCTTAAACACTTCTCTGGGTTATCACCATAGTAAATCTGACAAACCCACACTTCATCCTATAACCAGATTTTCATTTCAATAAGGGAAACCATTGATCATTTTAACAAGCTATTTGTGATCTACAGTCAGCGCTTCCCATAGGAAGTAAATCTGTGCCAAGGGAAAGAGGGGAAGAGTATTTCTTTCAATGGTTTCTCTTCCATCAGCACAGGGCAGCAAGGGGTGAGATTTAGGGGCCCTGGCTGGGACAGGGAACACTNAGAGTATCATAAAATAATAAATTAGCCTTCTGAGAGCATGGAATCAGATGCATTATTCCTGCCTTCATCGGGACATTCCCAGCAAATACAATAGTAAGGAAGCTTGTGGAAGTGTGGATAAAGTTGGTGATGCTGCTCTGTGCAAGAGAAAATAGTGCAGAGAGCCATTAATGGGCCCAGGGCAAAAGGCAGTGACTGAGACAGCCAGGGGTCAGCTCTGGCTGAATTCAGGCTGAGGACACAGGGACAGCCTGGCTCGGGCAGCAGGACAGAGTGAGGGCACTGAGGGGCTCTGGTTGCTCTCTCAAAGGCCTCACCATAGAGGGAGAAGAGTTATTTAAGTGTAAAAGGTTGTTGGCAAAGGCCTGTAAGTGGGTGTAGACTGCAGAGTGGGAAATACAGTCTGGGGATCAGTTGTCAGTCCACTGGAGAACCAAACTGCTGGAACAGTTTATTAAGAGAGGAGTAGGGAGGGTCAACTAAGCCATATTGTTTTAATAGGAGCCATTTTAAGCATGACTGAAGCCTGGACCTTGGGGCTCAGGAGCTCAGTTTCCATCCTGTGTGCTGGAAGGAGTGCTGCCATCTGAAAGAGCCTCCATTGTACTGCTGGATGTAGGAGAGCAGGGATTCCTGAGTTACTCTGGTGGGACAGAAGTCCTCATCTCATCCACTCTCCTTGTCTCACATGCAGATCCTGGAAAGGAAGGAGGAATGTGGGGCAAAAGCCCCCAGGATGTCACTGGCCATTGCTGTAGAGTCTTGTAGGAAGTCTAATAACCAGGAAATTTTCCCTGGAAGCTTTCTCTCCCCAGCTCTGCTGTGCTCNCATTAAGATGATGTACCATAAAACCCAAGAGGATAAATCTATAAATAGATTACAAGGCTGACTTTGAAAAGGATTTTAAGTATCCTCTCATAATTGGTCCACCCAGTGTTACTGACACATTCAACCAATTTTTCAGATCCTTTTATATCTAAAAGATATGCCACACAGTGCCCACAGCAAGTTTTCCATTCAAAAAATATTTTTGTTTTTTAAAACTACACCTTTAACCCTAATGATTATCAAAACCTAATCCACCTGAAACCAGCCTGAAGATTGGTACCACTCTTTGCAGCCTGACTCAGCAGTGCAATTCACCTTTTGACAACAGCAGATCAATTAGGAGGCACCAAATTTATCAGCTGAAGGCCCCTGGCCGCCCAGCCCTGGGATCTGCAGTGCCAGGAATGTTTCATGGGGAAAGGGAAATGTGGAAACACCTACAGGGAGCCACAACAGCAAAGCCAGCCCAACAAACCCAGGGTGCAGCTTGTTCTCAAACCATGCCCTGCAATTACAGCACAGCCAAGTGGTGTTTCCTGCCCACACTGATCACTCTGCTTGGTTGTTTTTACTCCTTTCATTTAAACTGTAAAAATAATCATTTTTTCTACATGAGATGGAGCAGCTATTTCCTTCTAGGAAAAACATCCAGTGCAGACAAACACAAGGCAGTCTTTCCAAGTGAGTAATTTGCCTGGACACTCATTTCCCCTCTTCTGTCACAACCCTGGCAGGAGGCACCTCAAGCAGTGAGATTCACCTGAGAGCTGGCAGGTGGGAAAGCCCTGTCACTGCAAACACACCTGGGCTGCTCCAAGGAATTTACTGAAGTGCAGACCTTGTTTCTGCAAACTATCATGTCTACTCCTTCCCTTCTGTCAGTATTTTGTTGAAATTCCTTTTAAATTCAAATTTCTTTATCTGTTTCGATTTCAATTTACACAACAATACTTCATTCACTATGAAAAAAAACAAGACAAGTTGGTTTTGGGTTCTTTTCCAGGGGAACTAATGTTGAGCAACGTGAAACCATGGTAACTGCCAACTTCCACAAGGTTATGCTATAAAAGAAAATGAATTGGTGCAACCATCTCTTAAACACTTCTCTGGGTTATCACCATAGTAAATCTGACAAACCCACACTTCATCCTATAACCAGATTTTCATTTCAATAAGGGAAACCATTGATCATTTTAACAAGCTATTTGTGATCTACAGTCAGCGCTTCCCATAGGAAGTAAATCTGTGCCAAGGGAAAGAGGGGAAGAGTATTTCTTTCAATGGTTTCTCTTCCATCAGCACAGGGCAGCAAGGGGTGAGATTTAGGGGCCCTGGCTGGGACAGGGAACACTTGGTAGGAGTAGCTAAAGGTATCTTGTAGCACAAGAATCTACAGAAATGTTTAGCTTTATTGTCCTTTGAGCAAGGGAAAAATAAAAGACCATGAGGGCCAATTAATCACATAGAGCTGCTGAAGTAGGAATGAACAGAGAATAAATGTCACATTCACATTCTCTGGAAAATCTCTTCACCCAGTATTTTTCTCCTGGGAAGCTGAGAAGCCTCAGAGAAAAGGAAAACAATTCTTATCTCATTTGCTTCTCCTGTGTTGTGCTCATGTGGAATGTGTTTGGAGATTGTTCACCCACAGGTGATTGTTCCATTGGATTCTGCTGTGAGTTGTTTTCACTCTTTGGCCAATCAGGGCCAAGCTGTGTCGGGACTCTGGAGAGAGTCAGGAGTTTTCATTATTATCTTTTTAGCATTCAGTGAGTATCCTTGCTGTATTCTTTAGTATAGTATACTATAGTATTCTTTAATATAATAGAGTATCATAAAATAATAAATTAACCTTCTGAGAGCATGGAATCAGATGCATTATTCCTGCCTTCATCGGGACATTCCCAGCAAATACAATAGTAAGGAAGCTTGTGGAAGTGTGGATAAAGTTGGTGATGCTGCTCTGTGCAAGAGAAAATAGTGCAGAGAGCCATTAATGGGCCCAGGGCAAAAGGCAGTGACTGAGACAGCCAGGGGTCAGCTCTGGCTGAATTCAGGCTGAGGACACAGGGACAGCCTGGCTCGGGCAGCAGGACAGAGTGAGGGCA
>VYZP01023161.1:56561-98759 GCA_013400635.1 Hypocryptadius cinnamomeus | reverse complement strand
GGAAGTCTAATAACCAGGAAATTTTCCCTGGAAGCTTTTCCTCCCCAGCTCTGCTGTGCGCTGGTTTATTTATTGTATTTGCAGAGACCCTCGTGGCAGGGAGGAATGATGAATTTGACTCCATGTTCTCAGAAGGATAATTTATTATTTTATTATACTCTATTATATTAAAGAATACTAAACTATACTATACTAAAGAATCCAGAAAGGATACTTACTGAATGCTAAAAAGATAATAATGAAAACTCATGACTCTCTCCAGAGTCTGACACAGCTTGGCCCTGATTGGCCAAAGAGTGAAAACAACTCACAGCAGAATCCAATGGAACAATCACCTGTGGGTGAACAATCTCCAAACACATTCCACATGAGCACAACACAGGAGAAGCAAATGAGATAAGAATTGTTTTCCTTTTCTCTGAGGCTTCTCAGCTTCCCAGGAGAAAAATCCTGGGTGAAGGGATTTTTCAGAGAATGTGAATGCCACACCTTACAGCTGCCTGGAGCTCTGATGTGCAGTGCCTTCCTCCCAGCTCTGCAATCCCCACTGCCCTGAGCAGTGCCTGCTGCTCTGCCACCTTTCTGCTCTGTTCTCTCCACCTTCATGGAACTCATGGAGCCTTCATGGCCCTCCCTGCTCTGTTCCCAGTCCATGGCCCCAGTTTATCTGCTTGCCACTGACCACACCCATTTCCTAGCTGGGTTCAGCGCTGTCCCCCCATTAATGACAGCACTTCTGTAATTACTGCCCTCAGCAGCCTCAGGACCAGGCTGTGTATTCACACATGCTCGTGCATACATGTTGACAACAGCTAACAAATTAGACTCAGGCAATTTTTTATTACAGATAATCATAATGGTGTTTAAATTCTATTATTAAGACAGGTTTTTACCTTATGTCCTAGCCCTGACACTTCCAGTTTGTCCCATCAGACAAAACGGAGTGATTTTTAAAAAGAGGAAACCAGCAGTAATGACATATTATTGATCCATCAAGAGAGCTTAGCGGCTTTTTGTTTGTTTTCTTTGGTTTTTATGCACTGAGTTATCTCTGGAGAGAGATCACACAGCATTTCCATCATATTTCACGAAAGAAATGCAGCAGCAAGAAAGCACAGAGTTAGGTGGCTCTAAAACCCAATGCTGGTTAAACAAACAACAGTAAACATTGTTGAAGACACAGCCTTTTAAAGATCAGAGCCTCAGAAATGAGCCTAAATACTGGCCCTGTCAGACCTGTCCTTTCACCCAAAACATGATCATTCTAGCCCCAATGAGAACACAACCTCTGGCTTCACCTGTTGCTTAAAACCCAAATGTTCCAGCTGCAGAAAGGAATTTCATCTGGAGCTCTGCAACCAACCTGCACAATCCTGGCCCCAGAGTGGGAAAGGCTTCTGAGGGATGCAACTCCATTCCCATAAACTGCTGGAAACACAAAGTTGCTGCTGTTTAGAATAAATTTAACCTTCCACAAAGCTCACAAGTGCAGTAAGCAGAGCTCCAGACAAGAACTGTCAGACAACAGGCACTCACAAGCACACTGTGAATTGTTCAGTTAATACAGCAGACTCAAAAACCTTCCTAGCAACTTTGTTCTGTCCTGTGTGCAGGCTAGGAGGGCTGAGAAAGTGAAGACTCGTTGTTCTTTTCAGCTATCATTCCAGAGGTATCTAAAAAGTACCCATGCTGCTTTTTTTCTGATCTTCTCTGTTTATGAACAGAGGCAGGAAATTCAGAAACTGCCATTATGAGATGACACAGAGTCAAACCAGAATTCTGCAAAGATTCAGGACTCTGACTCCAAGGTTTATGAAGAATGAGTTGCAAAGAAAAAGCTTTGATTATTTCATTTTTTCAGTCAGATACTGGCAAATAAGCTAAAATAAAAATGTAGAGTCTTAGTTTAATTTCTGAACCTCTTCATGCCTAGTTAATAAAATGAAGCAGCCGATGGCATTAGTTTGTAGTGAAATACAAATTTTTGAATACTTGGTAGACAGGAAATTAAAACAACATCTGTCAAAACAAACAGCTACTACACAACAGCAATCATGTACTGAAACAATTCCATTTTCTACTGGTATGAGATGGTGCAGCTCCACTGACACAAAAGCTGCAGCAGCTGAAGGGACAGAGACTACAATGGACAGTGCTCCCAAAAAAACTCTACTTAAGGAACATTGGAACAGCCTTCCCCAAAATCTGTGTGAGTTACACCAGATCAAGCTTGGGTTGAAATCTCACTGCTACTTAACAGATCTCATGGCAAAAAAGGTGATCGAATTAAATGCCAGTGATTTTTTTTTTTTTAACAGAAGATTTATAAAGAGAAGGTGTCCAATAACCAATCTTGTTTTTCCATGGCATTGTTGATAAATTAAGATATGTTGTGTGTGTGATCACTTATTAAAACACTTTAATAATCTAAAAGGTTCACCTAAATTATTTAAATAAAGCCTTTTCTCACTCTTCTTACAACCAGTGACCTGAACTACTTGACATGTTTTATGAATGGACAGCTAACATCATCCAGCACTATTGACACACACACTGCTACTTTGGGAACAACTCAGACTTAATAGCTATTAACCCTGCCACACAGAAAAGCTGAGAAAAGGATTATTAATACAATGTGAGCATCTTGATTAATTAAAAAGCTCTGGTTTACACATAGAATTTTCTGCAAATACTTAGAAACCACAGACACACAAGTTGTCATACAAACTGAATGCAGTTTTATTTTTAAGCTGGATCAAGTTCTATTACCTAACACAGACCCTTATATAGAGAACTTCTATTAACTCTGTAAATAATTCTCATCAGCCTGTGAAGATGCAACTCAAAAACCCCCTTCTTATTAAAAAGGAACTTCATTATGTTCCAAGTCTGCTTGCAATCAGCAGTTCTTTGCAGGCAATAAGGTGGTTTAGGTCCTTTGCCAAATCTCAGTGTGTGGTCACTCCATAAAAGTGACTAAATCAATGCATTTGGAATTCTCCAAACAGTTAATTTTCCAAAGAACTTGCCTGATTCAGATGTATTTAATATATATGCAGAAAAATGTGCATTACATCAGTTTCTATTTTTTTTTTTTTTTCACTTTTTACATCTATTCAACCTAATTCAGTTCCCATTTCACTTTTAGGTATGTCAGCATCAGCTGTGCTCAGTGCTAAATCCAGCACAACTTATGAAAGGCTGTAAAACATTACACTCACTGCTTCCATGGCTGCAACACCCAGCAACAGCTGCACTCCAAAGGTGTGAGGAGAGCTTTAATGCTCACCTACCATTATTCACCATTATCTTTGTCCTGTTGCAAGATGTGGCTGGGGGTGTGTGTTCTATCACCATCTGTCAGAGGTGGGGCAGTTCTCAGTTCCCTCCTGTTCTTTGGGCAGTTTTTTCTTTATCTCTCCCACAGCCAATCCTCCCTCCAGGAGATCTCTGCTGTTCATGGCCACTGAGTGTCCCTGCATGGCTGAGAAAATTCCATCATCCCATGGGGAGATGCTCCGCCCAGGGGAGGAGCCAAGCATTCCTACCTGGATACAATCTGCCCCTGGAACACCACAGCAGCCTTTGCCCACTGCATTCCCAGAGGAGCAGCTTTCTTCTGCCCTGCATTCCCAGAGGGAGAGCAGGCCCATCTCCAGCAGCCCTGGAGCTTCAGAGGAAAACTCCCCCCTTGTCCAGGATCCCTGCTCCAGCAGAACCACAGCTGGCACTGCAGGAGGGCTGAGCCCCCATGGGATGGGACTGTGCCACCACCCTGACCCACAGGGGGTCAGGGCATGTTCTGACTCTGGCAGGGTTGGGTTTTGGGGTTTTTTTTACTATTGCACTTGTATTTTTAATTTTCTTAGTAAAGAACTCTTATTCTTACTCCCATATCTTTGCCTGAGAGCCTTTTAATTTGAAAATTACATTAATTCAGAGGGAGGGGGTTTACATTTTCCATTTCAGGGGAGGCTCCTGCCTTCCCTAGCAGACACCTGTCTTTTCAAACCAAGGCAATCTTACAGCTGCAGAATGCTCTTCACAGTGCAATGGCACTGGAGAACCCCAAATGTCTGCACACACCCTTGCCTGTTCCTGCATTCCCTTTCTTGTCAAATACAACTTCTCCCAGGCTACCCCATGGGCAGCTCCAGCAGCAGCTCCCAGAGTGTTTCAGCATTCCAGCAGCTGCAGTTTTCCTCCTGTCAGTCCTGGCTGGGCTGACCCATGGAAGTGACACCACAGCCAACACCTGCCCCAGCAGCACAAACAGGGGGATGCTGATAGGGAATGCTGCAAGGGAGGCCACTTAGGAGGGGCTAGCAAAGTTTTCCAAGTGTTCTGTCTATCAGCAAAGAACCAGGAATTAAAATTTCATAACCCAAGCCCTCTGATGGCAGCGGAAGAGGATCTGATTTAACAGAAGGGCTTCTGCCCCAGGAAGAAAACTCAGGTAAAAACATATCCATCCTCACTTTGTTTTCTACCATTTTTCAATAATGCTACTACCTTCTTTATGGTTTTGGTTTAAATTTCCTTTTGTTTTAGATTTCCTTTTGTGACCTGTGCAGTTGATCCCATGACAGCTGACACATTCTGGGCCCACGAGCAGGGAGTTGCTGGACATCACTTGTGATGTGGCTTCCACACCAAGCAACACGAGCCACTGGGGCTGACAGAAACTCAGCAGCATTTTCTCTGAACTTTGGGTCAGAGCCATGGAAAAAACCCCACAGCAGTTCTCCCTCCAGTCTGTTTCCAGCCCAGTCCATCTCACCATACATTCTGATGAAAACTCTCACAGGCAGATACCAAAATATGCTTCAAAATTAAAAGTACTGAATGTTAGATGATACTCAGCTTTTTGCTGCATTACCCAGTGAATAACACAGAGCTAAGCCAAGGCAACAGACAAGGAATCAGCAGAGGGTTTTGTAGAAGACATTTAGCCTGTAGCACCTCACCTGGAATTTTAGAGCATGCTATTGTATTTTGAAATCTAATGAAAAGGCTTTCTAGACAAACTCATTGCTAATAAAGGAATAACAAAGAAACTCAAGAGTATACATTATTAGATGGATTTCCAAGAATTAAAATGGAAGGGATTAAAGCACAGCTAACAGCCCAATACAGTTTGTAATTAAACCTGAATTCTCAACTGTAGGAGTCTAGTTATCAAATGTAACAAAAAAAAAAAAAATTAAAAAATAAAAAATAAAAAAAATTAAAATCACTTGGGTAGTTCTTTATCTTCAGGATGAAAAATATGAGCCAGGCCAGCCCTACATAATCAGCCAGAAAGCATTTTTCCCGTGGTTTTGATCAGCAAAAATTACATTAGTTCCACATAGCTGAAATTAGTACAGCAGGAAGTTTTAAACATTTACTTCTATCACAGAACTCTGCTTTTTTAAATCCCCAACTCCTGTGCTGGTGCTGAGGAGGCAGCACCAGCCAGTGGGTGCCAGGCAGGGACACCTGGGGCACCCCCAGCACAGACACTGCTCCATGGACCCTTCCTGTCAGGAGTGCTCTGCTGGAAGGGCTGCAGGAGGAGCTGGGACCAACAGGAACACAGTGGTTTCTCTCAGGAATGCAGAGTTTTCACTTGCAATGCACCCTGGCCTGCTCCTGACAGATGTTTAAGGCAGGATGGGAGATAATTCCCTTCCCCAAAGCAATCAGAGATTGTCAGGAGTCACACAAAACTGAAACAGAACTTACAAATCAGACTTAGAAAGATCAGTCTTTGCAAAGACTTTCATTGACAGAAGAACTCATTTCTCCAGGTAAGAGAGCACTTGGCTGTTCCTGTAGCCACTCAGCCTTTCAGGAGGGCTGTGCTTCTGGAATTACCACGCTGGGAAGCCAACATCCCTGAGCATCAGGGCATTCTGTCCCCTCAAAAAGGTCTGGTCCTCTCCAACTCTGCCTGCCTAACACCAAAGACAGCAGTTACACCTTTGCAGAGTCCCAGCAGAGCTCATGTACTTTGCAGTAAGAATAGAATTCAATTTCTTAACCCGAGAACATCAGTGACAGGACATCACTGCCACTTCACCCAACATTACTGTGGGTTTGACAGCCCCTGCCTGCAGGCTCCCCAACTCCTGGCTGCCAGCTCTGAGCTCAGGGCTGTCAGAGCAGCATGGCTCTGACACGTGCCCTGTGCTTTCTGCAGACGTGGGGCCAGCTCCAGCTCTGTTTTGCAGGTTTGAGCCACGTTCCCAAGAACATTAGAGAGTGCAACACAGCCTAGCAAACTCTTGGAGGGACTGCTGGAGCTGGGTCCTCACACCCAAACCTTGGAGATGTTCAGACAGGCTGCTAGGCAGAGTCACACTTCAGCACAGCACAGGATTTGCTGTTTGCCATGATCTTCAATTTGCCACAAAAACCTCTGAATTACAACTTTCCTTTTATTGTCTTTTCCCTGTAGTTAAGTTCTCCTTAAAGAGCAAGGTTTGTACCACCCACTCAAACACCTTGGGTGAGCTGACACCACCCAGCAAAGACCTCAATCCTCTCTCCTTCCAGTCCAGCTGCAAATAAACTCACCCAGCTCTACCTTCAATAAAAGCAGACAAGGTGTCAGAGTATCCCCACGGGGAGCCAGCCATGCCAGGGAAACAGATGTGCTTGAATACAGCTGAACTTCTGTGAAACTATCCCTGCCAGGGTAACCCTACACAGAAGTCTCCATTCTTCTCAGTTTAGTTCTATCTCACCATACATTCTGATGAAAACTCTCACAGGCAGATACCAAAATATGCTTCAAAATTAAAAGTACTGAATGTTAGATGACACTCAGTTTTCTGCTGCATTACCCAGTGAAGAACACAGAGCTAAGCCAAGGCAAGAGACAAGGAATCAGCAAAGGGTTTTGTAGAATACATTTAGTCTGTAGCACCTCACCTGGAATTTTAGATGTGCTGCTGTATTTTTGAAAAGCCTTTTCTAGGTTCCCAGGGAGTGCAGCCACCCAAGCCTTCCCACAGAGCAGTTTGTCCCCAAGGGATGTGGCCACGAGAAGCAATCAATTCTCATGGATCAAATCTGTCTCTGGTTTGAAATGGCACAGTTCTATTCAAAGTAAAACAGCTTAAAGGGTGCCAGTTCTGTATTCCAGGTATTGCAAACACTCCTAAAGAGAAGCTGGCATTGGAACACCAGTAGATTCCAGTCATTGCTTTTTTTTTTAAACTTTTGAGTCTGTTAAGGTTTTGGTGGCATTTCTTCTCGTGCACACACTGGTAGGAGGTTGAGGAGATATGAAAAATCCTGCAGTAACCATGGCAGTGTGCTACATCCCACTAACTCTGCTCACCTGTCCTGCCTCTGCAAAAACAGAAAATAAAACTGCAGTTGGTTTTGCTTTGGCCCCAGGTGCTTTTGCAGCAGTTTATCCCTTTTTGTCTTGCTTTAGCCAAGGCATTTTCCAATTAGCTGATGAAGACTCCCCATCACGAATCCACCAGAGATATTTAAGATACTGGAAGGTCTGCTGGTTCTCCTTAGTGAAACTCAACCTCCTGATGTGTACTCAAAATCCCAAAATGTACACTGAATTTCCTCAGTACTTCAGGGATAACATTTTAAATGCATTTCCTTAGAATAAGCCTGCTGATCCTGAGTCTTGAAACTCAAGCCTATTTCTATGTTCCTGAAGTAAACCAGGTGAAATTCTGATTTTGGACAAAGAGCCTGCCAAGGTTAGAGGTTAACACTGAACATTGTATTTTTCAAGTTAACTTACAGTGTTTGTCCCAAGCAGTTTAGTACAAGGAATCTGAAAGGACTCCCACAGCTGGGCAAGGAATACATAACTTGTTTTAAATTTCTGTATGTGGAAATAGTGCATTTATTAAAAACAGAAGTGATGATTTGCCTTTTTTACATTAAGTTTCCTCAAACATATTGTTCAAATCATACCCCAAATTCTTCAGTGGAAATAAACTGCCAAGTGCTGGGTATGAACAGAAATAATAACAGAATATTTATAGATAAATATTATCTGTAAATAAATGTGTTTATAAATAACTATTATCTGGAAAATGACTCTCGGAAAATTATGAGGTCCCAATCCAGACCAGTGCCACATTATATTATTCACTGTAAAACTAATTTGTCCAAGGGTGAGCTGAAAGGCAAAATTAACTCCTCTATTCAGTCGAGAGTTTTAACAATTCACTCTCAACTATTCATTTTTTATTTAAAATATGCTTTGAAATTGCATTATTGCAATAAGTAAAAAATCACAGGTGAGTCAGAGATGGGCCTTTATCACCAACTCTGTCTCTTCAGGTCCTGAAGTTCATCAGAGCCTCCTGAACTATCTGCAATATTGGACCAATTTTCATTAAAAAAAGACTTCTGATTTTTCACATTTATATCAAACATGCACTTCAATGTTTAATTGTATTTATTCTAAAGGGCAGCATTCATGTAAGAAGAGTTTACAAAGCAATAAACTCTTCTGCTTGACAACATTCTGCTCAAAGAATGCAGTAAATTTACCAACAGTCTTGAGAATTCTTTCATATTCAGGAAAGCTCATGTGGTGCCTTTTGGCCTACAAAATAAAATAGTTGGGGGGTTTTGTTAGTTTTCAAAGCCAGCTTTGAAAAGTTTTCATCCTGCTGAAATTTGCTTTTCCAGCACCAGCATGGCTTTCAAGAGCAGTTCAGATGTTTCTACAGTAAGTGCTGCCAATAAAGACACCGAGATGTTTGCACACCCCAGTTCCCCCCTCTCATCAAATCAAAGCTCAAGTGAGCAGGGCTGCCAGGAACACCTCTACAAACAGAATTATTCCTACACCAAGTAAAGCAAAGACACAAAGAAACACAAAACCAGGTCAAGAAGGATGTAAGTGCAGCAGAGAACTGAGGAAGACATAACATTCCCTACTTAAGCATTGTAGGAAATTAATTTAAATCTATTACATGGAAAAAAAAGGTGCTGATAATTTCAGATATTTGTATTTTTTTATTCTGAGTAACACAGAGATGAGCCAGACAGTTCCTAGGTTGTGAAATATTTGCAGCAATCACTTTGACAAGTTGGGTGCCATTTCTGTTTGTTAAGTGATCAATGTAAAGAGCTGCTGGGTTGTTAATAGATCTTATTGGGCCAAGATCTCTGCTTGCACTGTGGGTGAGAAAATACTCTGAAAATATGATCCCAGCACTCAACTGAGCTGGCAAGAGGCTTTCTGGACAGAGCAGGGGCGTTGGATTAAGCCCTTTTCTGACCCAGAGATGGGGCAACTGAGAGGCATTTTAAACACTTTTATTTCATTTTCAGTCTCATGAGAAGGGTGAGACAATACAGATGCTATAATTCACACCATCACAATCAAAAACCAACTATTTCCTAATTACAATACATATATTATAGTTCTTGGCCTATCAACTTTTGCCATGCCATGCTATAAATACCTTAAAATCAATCATCTAAAATTATCCCTGTATTGTATGTAAATATAAATGTATGTATGTAAACTTTTGTTTATGTATTTGTATGTAAATGTATGTATGTAAATGTATTTGTATGTAAACTTTCTATCAAACTTTAAGAATTCTTTACAAATTAATTTCCCACACAGGGGAGGTTCAGGTTCAACTCATCTGCTGAGCAAGGCAAAACTTCCATCAAAGCTCCTAATTTTCTTTATTCCCATCAATCCACTGGGCTGTCCCTGTGGCTGTGTGTAAACCACCAACTCCCAGCACAGAAAAACTCATTTTAAAAAGCATTACTGGGGAGATCAGTGAAAGTACACACCAGGCAGGGACAGAGCCAGCCAGAGGAGTTTTTATCAATAATATGGAGAGGCTGTGGGATAAACAATGTATAAATTAAACTACTTTTAAATGATACTTAGCGTTTGTCAAGCTGTCTTTGTGTCAACTCATGTGATCAAGGCAAATCTGCCTCTAAGCACAAGGCATGGCTCTGAACCCCACTGGAGCCAGCAAACACTCTGAGATATCCCCATGACACTGGGAGGTCACTTTGGGGCTACAAAGAGGCAGCACTGTGGACTTTGTTCTGCCAAAAATATCAGCATTTCAGAGGTTTACCTGCAGCCATGATATTTTATGAAAAATCCTATTGCCAGGATTTTTCCCCTGAGAAGCTGAGGAGCCTCAGCAGAGAAATGTCAACAATAATTATCTGCTGCTGTGGAATGCAACAGGTGCTTTCTCAATTGGTCCATGTGGATTGTTTCTGCTTGATGACCAATCATGGTCCAGCTGTGTGGACTCTCTGAGCAGTCACAGGATTATGTTATTGATTCCTTTTCTATTCTTGTTAGCCTTCTGATGGATCTTTTCTCTCTATCCTTTTTAGTATAGCTTTAATATAGTATTTTAATATAATATATATCATAATATAATAAACCAGCCTTCTGAAACATGGAGTTGGGATTCCTGTCTCTTCACCCATCCTCAAGAGCCCCGAGGGTTCCACCAGGACAGTTTACCTGCTCTGTGTTGGGAAAACACTAAAGCTTTCACACAGGAGAACAAGGCCAGCCCACCCCACATCCTCCCTCATTAAAGGTGAGATTTACAGCCCAGGCAGCCCTGAGTGCAGAGCTCCACTCTGTGCACCCTTCAGGGGTGGGAAATGGTTTATCCTCATGTTATCCCTCACACCCAGAGCAGCTCCAGCAGCACAGAGTGACAATCTCCCCACAGCACAACAGGTTTCCTAGCAATCTGGGACACCCTTCAGCCTCCCAAGCCAGAATCCAGATGATTTTTTTTTCCCCCATTTTGATGAATCAACATGTTTCCAGTGAAAACCAGCTAAAAAAAAAATAAAAATGCCTCTCCCTGATTCCAGCTCCAACTCTGGAGTCTAGCCCACCTTGCCACAGAAATTTCTCTAAGAAGTTGTCTGCAGCTGGATGTGTTAAATCACACACACATCACACGAGACCGAAGATATTTTGCCAGCAAGGAATACAAATCAGCAAAAAGGAGATTATTTTGTGTCTTTTGGCACTTAAGGCTTGGAGAGGAGCAGAAACAGATTGCTCCTCCACCCTTTGGATATAAAGTACCTGTAAGACAAATAAAACCAACCCCAAGGCCTAATTTAACTTCATGACAGTTTACAGCAAGATCATCCTATAAGCACAGTAAAACCTGCATCAAACCTCCAGGTGCATATATATATATATATCCCAGTTCAGTTAATACCAATACTCCCATCCAGTTCCCATCACCACTCATTTCTACTTCTCTGTCTCTAAAAACATCTGTCAAGAAAGCAAGAACTGTTACAGAGAAGCTTGCACCACCATATGTGTGTGTGTATATATATATATATGCATGCATATATGTGTATGTAGATACAGATATATATTTCAACATATATCTAATTTATTTCACACAGAGAGAGATGCCACTGAACAAGGCACCAAGGTGGGAGGAAGGCTGGAGAACTATGCAGATTTTTTTTTTACATTTCCACTAAAAGATATGCATTTAAGCAACAGGTTTTATCTCAGCAACACCTTCCTCACATAATTCCCTTCTGTTTGAAAAATGTAAAATTTATTATTTGATCAGCTGTGTTACAACACTGATGGATTCCTGCTTCAAAGTCCACAGAATTTAATGGATTTTTTCTTTTTCCATTGAACTGCTCATTCCACAGAGTCTACAAATTCTGTTTTCATCATTGCTGGGACACAGGACAATTAAAGGAAAATGAGAAAATTCACTTCCAACTTTACTTTTTTTAAATACACTGCTACTTTTAAGTCTCCAATTTCAATTTGAAATAATATCAAAAATTCAATGTCCTGAAAAATACCAAAATTCAAACACCATATGGGAATCCTTTTTATCCAACAGACAAAGGCACCATGGTTCCAACCCTACCCTATGGTTTTAGGAGAAAGGATTAGGTGTATCAGTATTAAAAACACTCCCATCACTGCTATCTCATTTAACTGAGATTCTAAAGAATACATTTCCAGCCCAATATCTCCAGGCCTTGATAGGATTTATCCTTCTTGTTTGTACTGCTGTATTGCATACCCATTGCAAGTGAAAGAAAATGAATTTTGCTTCCCTCCAGGAAGAATCATTGGCTAAGACAGACTGAAGGATCAGATAAGACTTTCACTTTCTATCTTTTCAACAGGACTTTGAGTGTGACCTTTCCTAAGAGGAATAGGTACAAAGTCACTCTCCTGGACTCTACACAAGAAAATAAACTTTATCTTGGAGATTTTCCAAGGACTTTAACCATGTCTGGATTGTTCATGTTAGAAGAGCTTCAATGACTGGAGCACTACTATTTTAATGCTGTAGTATTTTAATTGGAAAGTTTCAGTTTTCTGACTAAGGGCTGTTCTTTCCTTCTGAATTAAAAAAAAAAAAATAGCATACAAAAGAAAGAGTACCTGCCCATTATTTTATGCAATAAAAAATATTCCAAGCTTTCCTTTCTTACTGTGATAGTATCAAATTAGTCATTGTTACATTGCCTCTGCAAAATACTGTCCCACTGGAGCAAGCTGGTGATTGGCTGACAAGATTTATTCTTTCATGAATTCTGCTCAAAGGAGTAAAGTAGACATTGAGTAGGTACCAAATCTGAAGAAATTCTGAAATCAAGAATTATGTGTGTTCAAGCCCCTCAACCTGAAAGAAAATGTTGAGTGCTGCAATGTCAAAAAAATGTCTTTGCAAGTCAAATGTCCATCTGCATTTACAGAAATGCTTTTCAACTACTGACCCAACCCACCCTTTCAAATTGCCTGGATATATCACAGGAACAATACCAACTAAAAAGAAGGAAGGAAGGAAGATGAGAGTGTGATTTCACAGCAGGAGGACTGTTCCCAACAATCAGGTCATTCCTAACCAGCAGTGGGGTCTCCATGTGTCATCCAGAGAACTTCACTAAATCAGTGATTTGTAATTATAAGCATGCACAGAACACAACCCAAAATGCAATCTGAAAACAAAAAGTTGGGAAAAACCCATCTTCAGAGAGAAGCATCAAAGTATTGGAGTTAATTCTGTGCTGCTCCCCTAGGCTGGACTGCAAAAGGTTTGGTGAAGCTGCCAGCAGAGTTCCTCAGTGACCCCAAAGCCTGAGCTCCAGGATCTCCTGCTGCCCACCAGGATCTGCCATCCCAACTCCTCAGCATCCCAGGCCAGGAGGACACAAATCATTCCATCAAACTTCCCCAACAGGCCTTGGCTGAGCTCCTCATTCCTTCCATCAGGCTTCCTGGGCTCTTTTCTGTGGTACTCACAGTTGCTCCTGGCTCTCTCTGCACCTTCATACAAAAGTTGCCTCCTGACCTACATTCACTTCTCATCTTGACCTGGGCTGGAAAATTCAACACATTGCTCCTTCCTGGGGTTAAATTTTCTCCCAATAGCTGGCACATAATTACATTTCATGAAATGTACACTGAGATCAATCTGTTGATAGTATCCAGGACTGAAATCCTTAAAATTGTCTTTCCTTGATAATTGCATTTAAAAAAAACACGAAACAAACAAAGCCCACATCACCACCAACAAAAACAAAGTTCTTAAGCATACAGATTTATCAGTTTATCTTACAAAGATGAAATCCAGGCAAATGGTCTGACACAAGTATCTGTGGGTTAGATACCATGTACAAACATCACCGACTTCTGTCACTTTTCTTCACACCTTTTTTCCAGCATGGGTCATAGTGAGGACCTGCCTTGCCCTTTTTGAAATTTGTGGTGAGGAAGAAAGGAACAAAACCCAACAAAACATCCCAAGCCCTGGAAAATACTCTAAAACCTGAAAAATACTGCAAAAAAAAAGGGACAGCATTTTGCAGTTTACAGTCACAAGTAGATCTCCAGAAATTGTTTACACTGATGGCATGAGAACAACAGAAGTTAAACATGTTTTAGGTAAGCTGAGGCTAAATGACTGTCTCTGTTTTCCATATCCAGATGGCTGCTTGCTAGAGCCTAAGGAAATGAGAAAGGGGACAATGAAAGTGCTAAACTCATAAAAACTGGGAGTCTCTAAAGGAACACATTTTGAGAAAAAGTCACTGTGATTTGTCACTTCCTTCCTCAGCCAGCTTTCACAGGCCCTGAGAGCCTAACAACCCATGACAAGATCTGTTCAAGATCCTGGACAAGTGTCCCCTAATCCCCCCATTCAGTACAAAATCCAAAAAAAAAAAAACAAGAAAAGGAATGAAGAAGAGAAGGAAGGAAAAGAAATGTCGGTCCCACCTAGCTGACACAAAACATCCTTCTCTTCTGTTCCAGGTAACCTGGTTTAAAAACCATTTACATGTCCAAGTTTCCTGAAAAAGGGAATCCAGATGGAAAAACAGTTGCTGTAAAGTATCTCCTCCCCTGTCCCCCACCAAATCAGGGTACTACACATCAAACCTGTACTCTGCAGCGACAGGAGTGTATTTATACCCTTGAACTCCTCAAGCACTACAAAACCACAGCAGATATGGAGAAAGGAGAATGAGACTTCACCATGTCTCAAATATTTCTGCAATATCAGCCTGAAATGTGCCATGTTCAGAGCAACCCATTGTAGATAAAATCCACCCATGCACACCTGAGGAGACACCTGTGCAATGGGAAGCTGTGTCTGAGCAGCAGAATGTTTCTACTTCTATCATCAACAATGATATTTCAGATCAAGCTAACTGGCATTAAGAAAATGACCATTTCATTTGGAAACTCAGAAAATTTCCTCTAGAAATGGAGAGGCAACAAACACAGAACTCCCTAGAGTGATTTTCAGAATGGTTTTTCTTTCTTCACTCCAAATAAATCGAAGTTTGATCTCTGATCCAACAATTGTGTGTAGGATCCAAGTCAGAAATGGCTATAGCCCAACAATCATTAAGCTGAGACCATTCATTAGTGCATGGATGATTTCTTACATGAAGTCTTGCTTCAGGAACAAGATGCTCAAAAGAGCAATTAAGAGAAAGAAAGTACTCCCAGTGCAAGTATTTCTAATTTTGTCCTGAACTGACACTGGAGGATTCCTAGCAAAGCCATCTCTTCCTGTTCTCTGAAGAGCAGGCCAGAGGCAGAGTCTCAAACCAGTGGGAATCTCTTTTTATGGTGTATTTAACTGGCAGCTGAAACTTCTTTTTCCTGCAAACACAATGACTTAAACATGACAAAACCCAACCCAAAGAACTAAACTAAAATCAAAAGGTACAACTCTAATCCTGTTTATCAGACCTCAAGTGCCCTCTCTACCAGTTGAATGAATTATTACACATTTCTAAGTAATAATTTAGCACTGTTTCAGGCTGCATTTCTGTGTCAAATTGTTTTTAAAGCTCGAGTTTGTTTTTCCTGAAGAGCTGGAGGGCCAGCTAGCACAGAGTATAAATAATAAATAAATAAACAATGCCTTCCAGGAGCAGGATGAAATGCAAGGAGTGTGGAGGAACTGCAGCAGTGCCAGCCCCACAGCCCCAGTAACCCTAAACTCGAGCTCACCAGCCCCATGGGGGTGATCCATTTGCTGATCCAGGCTCTATTTGGAGTTCAGAGCTGTTCACTGCTGATATTTAATGCCCTGGGAGGGGAGGAAGAGCAGAGAGGAATTAATCTTCAGGCATCACTAGGACAGGTTCATGTGCCACGTGGGGAGGGCTGTGCCAAGCCCAGCTGTGCCAAGCCCAGCCTATGAAACAGGTGATGAAAGGAGCACAATGTGCCAGCAGGCAGGAGATCTCTGTGTGCTGCTGTGTGGCACTACAGGCTGCCCAGAAAGTCTCCTCCTCTTAAGGCAATCAATACTGGGGGAGAATATATTTATATATTATTGTATTTTATATTATTTAGCTAGCTATCTATAGCTGCCTGATTAAACACATGAATTTAACCTTTTTGTGTTCCATTTTGCCCATTTAATATGTTAACTACCACACATATCTAGGTTTGGTGGTGGGGGTGGGGTTTTTGCTGCTGTCAACTTGGGGGTAGGCTGTTTAGATTTCCTTTTCCCTTTATTTTTCCTTTGTAATTCAACATATGAGGGATCTTGTTAGTCTTTTCTCTGCTACCTTTCTCAACTTCCCATCCCTTTCAAACTTGAAAATTGTTCATGTGTCTCCATCTCTGGGAAAGTTACACACTGGCAAAGTAACAACAGCTTTTTCCTTCATGCCTTTCTAAATAAAAAGTGTATCAGCAATTTGAGTGGTTTGGGCTGTTTTAAAACAAAGTAAGATAAAAATTAAAAATAACCTTTTTTTTCTCCCGCAGGAAACTGATACAGAAAATATTTGATTTTGTTTGTTTGGCTTTTCTTGTTTTTCTTTTGGCCAGAAAGCTGTTTGTTCTAGAAGTTAACTGTGCATCCAGCAACACGCCACAAGCAAAAGAGATTCTGATATGGAAATATTGATTAGAAATACTGATAATTCTTCCTGTTTCCTCTCCATTACTTTTGCAGTAAAAACTTCAACCTGTATTGCAATCACTACACATCAATATTTGGAATATTGCTTTGTTGCCAAAATATTCAAGCATATGCCCTACAATTAACTTTAATATATTGAAATATTAAAGTTATTTTTGGATGTGTTAGACATTCATTTATCTCCAAACAGTTTGGATGTAATTGAGCTGAAGTTATTTACACATGAGAAAACTCAACAGAGCTATGTGGGAGTCAGAACCCCCACGAATGGGACAGACAGTAAGTGTAACATCTCTGCTCCATGTTGGAATTATTCAGCAAGTTCCTACAAACCAACTTGTGACCATGAAAATTGTTTTAAAGCAAGAAAACAGAACACTAGAACTTTATCTTTTATAATTGCTACAGACCACAAAATCCACTTCAAAAAGAAACATCAATGAAAGCCAACACAATCCCTTGGAACTTCTCTGTTTTGACAAAAAGAAATTTTTGGAGAACATTCACTGGCACACTTCCAAGCAGCTCTCACTGCAAAAACTGATGTATACTTTGACAGTAATAGCAAAGGTAAAGTTTTGTTCTTAACATTTATTTTCTCCTCAGGGTGATGTAGCCTCATGTTATAGAGAGTAAAAGAAATGACAGCAACAAGTTTAGCCCGTGGAAATGCAAGTGTATATTCCAGTTTAGAGTCTGAAGGGTGATGGGAAAGACACTGATAAAATACAGAGGGGAAAAAAAATTAGCTGGGCAACTGGAAAGGTCTTTTCACCCTACAGAGCACCTGCAACAGTGCTTAGAATGCTCTGAACCATCAGAAGGATGTGAAGAGACCTTTACTCACTATTTGTCCTGGTTTTGCATGGGAGGAATTTAGGGAAGTTGTGGGGGAGGAGAAGTGTTCTGAAGGGTTTGTCTTGATTCTTACTACTTTTTTTCTTTTAGCTACTGTTAATAAAATTTTCTTTATATCCTTTTAAAGTTTTGAGCCTGCTTTGCCTTTCTCCTAATTCTGTCTCCCAGCAGGAAGTGATTGGCCAGCACTGAACCCACCACACTCATTGGTGCATTGGCTGGGAAATCTAAAAATTGGTGAATTCTCTAATTGGTGAACCAAAACCACTACACCATGCCAGCAATTTTTTACTTATAACTTTACCTTTCCACAACATCCTCTCCATTCCAGCAGGTCGAGCTGTCTCTCATCACCAGGTCTCCATCACAAAGCCTTTCTGCTATGGAGGCATAAAAGGTTCGGGAGCGCTTCATGTAACTGATGAACTCTCTGCAAGGCAGGAAGAGCACATTTACCAACACAACAGCAAACTCAGCACTCAATTAAACCCCCTGCAGCCCAACCCTCCATCACATCAAGGCTTTGGAAAAGAAGTAATCTGAATTAATTTCTACTTCTAGTGTATTTTTACTCCTTATAGATCATCCAGTTTTACTTAGTCCGGTGTCAATACACATAATTACACACCTAAAGGGTGCTTTTAACACATGGTGCTAACGTGTCTCTCACCAAATCTGAAAAAGGCTACACCAACTCTTTATAAACAGATTAAAAAACACTGAGAAAACATCATCATAAGAGGCATGGCCAGTACAGACAATGTATTTCTGATGATTGTATATGGAAAAATGCCTTGAGGGCAAACTGCTGCCTCTTTTATAATCTGATTATAATATATACCTGGCTGAGGTAGCCATAAAAACAAACTAAAATTGCAAGTGTTAATTCAGCACCCGTCTGAGAGGATTTCAGAATGAGGAATTATGACCCTGCTGCACTGCTCTAAAGCCCCTGTTTGGTATGTGACCAGATTCAGGACACAGCCTGAGCTCTGTGCCTGGCTCAGAGCTCCCCTGGGGAGCCCACAGGACTCGTTCTGGTTGCTGTGTTCCAGACTGGCAGGCACTGGGGGTGCCTGGGGTACAGCTGGATGGAGCTCAGCACAAACCAGTCAGGATTTATCTCTCCTTAGCAGCAGCAGGTGCTTCAAGCAACATCCAGGCCCACTGGGAAATATCTATCCCTGCCACCTCTCCCCACAGCTATCTTTATACCTTCTTTATACTTTCTCAAAAGTGTTTAACCATCCCATTTACCTTCTGTGATGAAATCCTGCTCTAGATAAATCAGTCATCACATGCTCCTAAGAAACTAACTCAGCCTAAAGGAGCAGGAAAGCTGGGATTTAAAGCAAAGAAAAAAGCAGGAATTTGGGGGCTTACAAAGAGGTAATCAGCATTTCTACCTCTTGAGCACCAAGTTACAAATATGAGCTCTGAGTATTTCTAGAGCAAAGCCAGGCCCAGCCAGAACAACCTAAGAGGATCAGTTCCAAAAGGAAACACAGATGCCAAAGATTTTACAGGTTCTAAATCAGAGTCTTCTTTGAAAGAGGAAACCAGCACCCTTTTAAGAGCCTAAAGCTTGCCTGACTCAGCTCACCCCTAGAGGTTTAAACTCCTTTGCCTTCTCAGCAGAGTGGGGCTCTGACATTTCAAAGCAGTACCTTAGCAAATGCAGAATTCTCTGTTCCAACTCCCAGTCTTACTGAGTGAAAATATTTACTTTTTATCACTATAAAACTAAACACACTAGGGGAGAAAATGCAGAGTTTCCCAGTGTCCCACAATGTAAAAGCAGCAATCAAAAGTGTTCCAGCTCCTAGACTACAGCTGGAGGTGGGCTAGGTGTAGAGACAACAAAGGATGTCACCTTGTTTTCATTCTTACCGAGAGATTTTTTTCAAACTTCTTGATTTGTCATTCTTTGAAGCTTTCAGAGGCAGAGAACTGGAATAGGCCAGGGAGAACAAGCATCAATCAGGAGAGGTTGGGGAGTAGGGGAGAAGCAGGAATTCAGGCAAATGAAGAAAAGAAATGAAAAACAAAAGAGAAAAGCAAAAATTACTTGAAAGAAAGGTCATCAAGCACATGCATAGGACAATATAAGAAAATAAATAAGGAGGAAAATTATCATGAGATTTTTGCCAAGTATACATGCAATCAAAAATGTCAGTTCAATACTGGAAAAAAGTACAACTGAGACTATTTGTCTCAATCATTTTCAAGTAAGAGCAGAATTACAAATGCAGTGCACGCAGCAGAAAGCTGAAAATAAATTCAGTGGTACTTAAATTAAGCATAACTGATACCAAATGGAAGGACTGTAAATACATGAAGCTGTACAAGAAAACAATAGCAAACAGTTTAGGATGAGAACCATGGGAAGGGGGATACAAACCAGTAGCATTCATGTTCTGGTACAATGAGCAATTTACTGCCTGTTAATAAATAATATAAATACAGGTATTTTTTGCTGTTCTGGGATTGCACCACTGAAAAAACACCCAACTCTGTAAAACTCAAGATCCAGACTTTCAGGCTACAGTGGAGGAAGAACTGTGGAAATAATCCTGGTGATTATTCAGTGTTCTTACTGGAAAGAGCAGCCTGAGGACACGCAGAGGATGCAGCTCTGCCACCACAGCTCTGGCAGCTGATGGCACGAGTGGCCACAGGACAGCAGGGACCTGCCCTGGCCAGCAGGTGAGTGGCACCTGCCTGCAGGAATTCCAACACAGCCCCTCAAAAAACCAAATGAAAATTTGTAACAGGGAAAATCTGGATCAGCTGAAACTTCAGCCCTGGCCAGTGGTTCATGTGCATCTGACATTAATAATCTGGTTTGTACTAGCACTTTATTACTCAAATGTTAATAAAATCATGTGATGTCTGACCCAACAGATAGTTTATTTTAAATGAAATAGATATCATTGACTTTAAACATTCCCAAAGGAATTCCTAAATGTTGATTTTAAGATACATAAAAGATCTGCAAATTCACGGCAAAAAGAAATCCCAACAAAACATCATTTCAAAGCCTTCTTTCTCCAGTCAGGGATGTAGTATGTTGTAGTTCTTTGTTAAACATGTTTTATATACAGCTCTGTAAGCAGTCAGTGTTTAGTGGTTTGAAATGTTCCATGGAGCAGAGATGCTAAAGGCAGGTATTCAACTTTGCTGGGAGACCAGACCCTGACCAGAACAGTTCTTTGTGCTGAACTCAGCAATAACATTCCAATTTACTGAGATTCTGTGCATGCCATTTCCATTCCCTGGACCATCATCTGGTTTCAATTTTCTTGTCATCTCTATTACATGTTATAGTAACCTCCACATTAAAAAAATGACTACAGCAGCAACGCTGCCAGTTTCAGTTAATCCCTGACTACGATTGTGTAATGGTAAAAAAAAATAATAATCAATTTTATGCTTTCCAGTTTAATCATAGGAAATGGTTTCTTGCAAGATCATGCAACATTTATTCAAGTTTCAGCTTCTTTCATTATTGTCCCTGACACTTAAGTGATGCATAACAAAAAATATGCAGGAATGGAATGCAGAGTAAAATCAAGAGAGATGGGAAATCTCCCAGGAACTCATGAGAGTAAGAGGAGAAGAAAAGGGTTCAACTACTGCAAAAGAGGATCCAGTTGCTCTGTGCATTCAGGGACCTTGCAGAACAGTGAAGGGTGAGGAGGGCTGGCTGCAGCCAGACCCCCAACACCTCCCCCTGAAGAACCAGGTCAGGCCAAGAGACAGCAGTGAAGAACCTCACTTGTTCTGCACCAGCAGCCCTGGCTCTGCTGCACAGCTGAAACCAGAGGTTCTCCAGCCCCTCAAAAAAGAAAAATGTTTGCTTTATGGAGCAAACACCCATCTGCAGCTGTCTGGCACTGGGCTTCTAAGGGCACCACTGAGCAGGTTGTACACTAGACAGGAGAGGCCACTTGGTTGTGGTTTCTCCTCCAGATGTGCCAACAGCCACAGAGGTTCTTCTCTCTGAGCTCAGGAATGCTCTGACACATAAGGGAATGAGCCACAGCTTTTCTGTTTACTTGGGCAGTGCTGGCTCATTCCTTCTCTTTTTCCTCCTTTCCCTAAAAGGCTGGAGTCATGTTCCATCTTCCCCAGGATCATTTGGAAGGATGTCCATCACCCAGACCTACAGACAGACTCAGCAGGGCTGGGGTGACTTTGTACCTGAGCTGACAGCAGCTGACATTATTGCTCTCCCTTTCTCAGTGTCACCAGAAGGAGGGGCTTACCAAAAGATTCATGTAATTGCTCTCATCATCTGGTTCCCCTGTAGCAATTTTCTGTCACTCTAAGTGCATTTTACACAACCCACTGCAGGAATTATTTAACCCATGTATTACAGATTTTTATTACCTTAAATTGATGTTTTATTGATATCATATGTGATTAAATGATGGAGAATTAAAACACAGTGATGCAGCCAACCACTGTGTCTTCCACTCTATGGTCTCACAATTGTTTCCAAGAAGCAGAAGTACAAGCTTCAGGCAATGTGTTTTATAGGAAGTTGTGGAGAATAGCTTCAGATTTTCCACTTCTTACTATTCATGGCATATTTCCATCATTCATTTTTGGTGCACAGGCTCCCCACAATACCTATCAACACTGTAATTCAGTAATTTTTCATGATAATTATATAAGCAAGGACTTAGTTTAGATTTTTTGGATAAATTAATTTTCAGTGTGCAGACCAATTCTAGCAAACTGTCTAATTTAGAGCACATTAGTTTATTTTCTTTTCCATCTACAAGCCTTACATTTTAAAAGGTCAATATCCAAATAATTCTAGATGGTTGGGAAGGGGAGCAAGAAGATCATCAGGGGAGAAAGAGCAGCTTTTATGCCATTGAAGACACAAATCTGCAACTTTTTAAGAGATCACCTGTTGACAGGTTGGCAATTCTGGCTTTTGGGCTGCCAGTGTTAAGCCCCAGCCAAGTCAGTGAGTTACACAGAAGATGGCCCAGGGCACTGTGCTGTTAAAAGCCTATTTCAATAATTGTACCACAACTGTTCTTTGGATTTTTGTTGCTGAAGTTATTAATTTAATTTCTGTAATGCTCCTTTTCTCTGATTTGCATGGTAAAAATTGATCAACTCCAAGCACTAGCACAAACTGTTATGGTTTGCCTTTAAATTACACAAGAATAAAAAATTATCACTATCACTCAAAACACTTTGCTTGCTGTTATTACTTTTATCTTTTAAAACAGTCTTTGTTCCATTCATGCAAGCTGAGAATTAAACCAGAAATGGATAAAAATCTCATGTTCACAACTGAAATGCCAGAACCCAGGCTGGGGAAATTTTAACATTTAACAATTTTAACATTGCTCCAGTCATCCACTTATCCAGCAGAGATACAGACAGACTGCCTGGACATTTTAATGCTGCTTTTGGACAGAGGTAAGCCCAGCACAACTCCACTGATGGGGCTTGTTCCAGATTAACTCTGCTCTAAGACAGGACAAGGTGCCAGCCAGAAATAGGCACTGGGAGTTTATGGCAGTTTGCTCTGACATCTACTCGTGTATTGTCAGTGGGATTGCAAAAAAATCCTCTCCTAGAATGTACAGAATGTACAATTCAGAAGCTACACAAGGCAAAGTGACAGAAAAACCCAGGAGATGTGGGAGCAGGGACACTCCTGTCCAGGCCAGTGGCAGTACTCAGCTGTAGGTGTCTAAGACAGGGCACAGCTGAAGAACAGGAGCCAAGATGGACACAAGAAGCCTAAAAAACTCCTTCAGCTCTTTGTTATGTAACCAACCAAGGAGATTCCAAAGGATCTTGCCACTCCTGCCCAGTCCAGGGCAATCAGGGACTGACTTGGTGCCAGGGCAATGATTTTTTCCTTTTCACCCCTTCCTTCTTCCCCCTTCTGCCCCTGGGTGAGCTCATGTCCTTACAGGCCTGGGCAGTTGCATTTTCAGTACTTTGGACTCAACTGTGGAAATCAGTTTCCTCAGACTTTGTAGAGGAAAACCTTCACCACTTCCACTGAAAGGTTCTGGAAATAATGAACACCTTGGTGCTAAGCAATGATAACAAGCCTGGCCTTTCTTGGAGACACCCACAGTGTGACCCACAGTGTCACCTGTGTGACTGCCAGTGGTGGCAGTGCCTGGAGAGCACACAGAGGAGGTGACAGAGCTGTGGCTTTACCTTGAACAGTGCCAAGAACCAACAGCACAAATTATGAGGCGGAGGGTTTGTTTCAAAGCAACTGCAGCCTAGGGTTACCTTCTTCTATTGCTCAGGCTGGTGTGAGCCATCACAAATGTCTGGGTTCCAGTCACCTCCTTCACTGGCACAATACTGGCTGATGACAGGTTCCCTTCTTGCTGTTTGGGCTGTCCACACACTTTATCAACCTGTGAGAAAGGGAGGGAAAGTGAAACAGGATGTGAGTGAAAAAAAAAAAGGATTTCCAACCACAGAAAAGTCTGCCTGTTCCCTGCAGTCAGTGCTCACTGCATGAGACATTGTGAAAGGATTCTTCCTTCAAGCAGCTGGAAACAAGTGCCTTGCAAAAGAAGGACCAAATTCTATGGCAGGCCAACAACACCAGAAAACCAGCAGTCATGGATTTCCCAGTGGCTACCTGGACTACAGCACACTTGGAAAGGCTGAAGTAGTGACTGATGAAGTATTGGCAAACTAAGCTTTGATTTAGAAACATACCTGGATATTGTATTTGCAGGGTGCCCCACGAAGGCAGGAATGATGAATCTGACTCCATGTTCTCAGAAGGCTAATTTATTATTTTATAATACTATACTATATTAAAGAATACTAAACTATACTATACTAAAGAATACAGCAAGGATACTTACAGAATGCTAAAAAGATAATAATGAAAACTCCTGACTCTCTCCAGAGTCCTGACACAGCTTGGCCCTGATTGGCCAAAGAGTGAAAATAACTCACAGCAGAATCCAATGGAACAATCACCTGTGGGTGAACAATCTCCAAACACATTCCACATGAGCACAACACAGGAGAAGCAAATGAGATAAGAATTGTTTTCCTTTTCTCTGAGGCTTCTCAGCTCCCCAGGAGTAAAATCCTGGGTGAAGGGATTTTTCAGAGAATGTGAATGCCACACCTGGAGCTTAAAGGTACACGGATTTTGGTGGAACATCTGCCTCATGCATGAAGAGCAGAGTCTATCTAAAGTTTGAATGGGCTTGTAGTCAGCAGATAACCAATTCTTCCAGCCTTTAACCAGGCCATGTAACATCACTCAGTCCTCACTGCCCCTCCTGATGCTTCTCCCAGGGATTTAGTATCAGTCCAAGAAAAAGCAGGCTTGTGTTTATCCTTTCTGCACTGTGGATCTGACACTGCTCGTGTATCCTGACACATTTATTTGCTGTAACAGCTTTAAGTGACAAGAGGAAGACAATGCCCTTCCCTTGCTAATCCACAAATGTGGATTTACCCTGTGATGTTTTACCCACACTTAAATCCCCAAGCAAACATGAAGAGACCACAAAGGGAATCCTGCTCTGGGCATGGTACCCCCAGTGACCTGAATCACACAGAACCCATCATCCCACACAGCCCTGGGTTTGGTACCCCTTCCTCAAGGTCCCACAGTAACCAGCCAGGGTGAGATGGATTTTTACTGCTCTGTGCCCTTTCCTGCATCCCTAGAACCCTCACGAGTCTGCTGAGTGTCTCACCCACAGGTGACTTCAGGTAACTTCCTCTGTCCCCTTGCACCACTATCATGCAGATGTCAGCACCAGCACAGGACAATCTTCTCTGCCTTAGCCCATTTCCTCCAGGAGAACCACAACTATGTGAAGTTAAGACATCCATCCTCCTCTGAAAAAACAAACAATGTGGAGAATTGGATGCTCTGCAGGCATGACAGTTACAGTCAGCTTTAGTTGCTTGATTTCCAGCCCAGACCAGTATAATATGCTGTGAAGAACCTAAAACTGCAGCAGTTGAATGGGAACATACTGGATTGAGCCTGACACATCTCCAGCAGCAGGGTGGGAGCCAGCTGCCTCACTCAACACCAGGCACTGTGTACATTGGTCTGGTCTCACCAGGGACTGGCACAGTACTGTTTCAAAATACAACTTTGGGAAATCTAATAGTCCATTTCAGTCCCTTCTAAACTTATGAAAAGGAAAAAAAATCACTCTATGCAAATGAAAATATGAAACAAAAAAGCCCTTTGAACCCTTTAGAGCTGGACAGAGGGTACAACACAGCTGGAGCACATTCCTGCACAGGATGCTTTCTCCCCTGCACCCCAGGCTGCCCAGGTCCCCTACAGCACACAGACCCCAATTCCCACCAAAGGTCTCTGCAAAATCCATCTCAGATTTCACCATGGCACTAAAGTTCATGTCTTCAAATTACATACACCTCAAAACTTGTCACTATGCATTTGAGACAGTTTTTACCAACTAAAATCAGAGTGGTCTGCAAAAGCAATGTGGTTCTCATATACACGACCAATGGAGAACTCCCAAGTTCCTTCTTTTTTCTGAAAGAAGATTCAAAGATATTGAAGTAATGATTTCTGTTGTGAATCAACAGTTTAAGCATCCAACTGAAAACACCAACTTTGTTTAGATTTGAATTTTTGATGCTATAGAAATGACTCTAGATTGCCCAGGTTTCAGTATTTCCTATGCCAAGCCTATGCTTCAGGACTTTCTTTTTAAGCAGTAGTAACAGTTTCCTGCATATCAAACAAAACCACACATATTTGAAGAAAAACATTTTCTCAGTGGAAAATTTTAACCAGTTCTACTCTGCTAAGAATAAAGTTGTTAAATAAAAGGGCAAACCACACTTCTTTTGCCACACAGGCCTTTCAGTGCCTTTCCTCTCAGCCCAGCTCCCCCAGCTGGTCCCAGGCCAGGCAGCCCCAGCAGCCCCTCCTGGGGGTTATCCCTGTTTGGTACATTTGTTTCAGATTCTGAATGAGTTAAACAGAAATCTGACTTTTAATTTTTTTTTTTTTTAATGTGGACTAATTTTCACATCTCTCCGACATGTGTGTTTTTCTGCAAAATAAAACAACAGAAAAGCCTGACTTTTACCAGCTGATTTGAGCAGTCACAAAGCTGATGGCACAAATGAGAACACTCATGCATGAAAAACCATCTCAACTTCCAGATGGGCCATTTATAAAAAATAAGATAGTGTTGTGTAAATTGAAGAGCATGAGGCAAGCCATAAAAAACCCCAAAAAGGTGTTTTCTGGAACTGCAACATCTGCAATTTACTGCTACAAGTTCCCTGTGTGTTAACAGTGAGGGCCCCAGAGTTTCCCTCCCATCCTAAGGGCACCACACAACTGCACTGCCAGTTTAAGCCAGAGCTCCTGAATCAACCACCACCCACAGGAAAATCAGTGCACCTGGAAATGGGGACTAGAATGTCAAATTAATTAATAAATTTTAAATTTAATTAAATTAAAACTAATTATTTTAAAATTAAATTTATTGAAATTTAATTTTAAATTAATCACTTTTTTTTTAATCCTTATTTCAAGGTGTAGGACTAGGAATAATCACGAATCAACATAAAGAACGACTGAGCCCATTTCTTGGATTTTTAAACTTAAAATAAGTCTGCCAATCTTAAATTATAAACTGACAGAAAATCATCCCTCATTAATGGCAGGACCCTCATGTCATTCCTCTTCTCTCTGCCATGATATTTAAGCTCTATCTTCTAACAGTGAACATCTACAGCTGAAAAGGGGTATTCCCCCTACCTCTTTACCTTCTGAATTATCAATCATCTTTAACGATTCTAACATTTTTATTCATATTAAAGCTTTTTTCTTACAGAGCAATGATTCCTCTTAAATATCTGTTTTTCTAGCCACAGCTACTTTTTTTCTGCTGTGAATTTTTCTTGGTAATGAAAAGCAGAATCATATATATACACATTTTTTGACCTCTTACTATTTGTTATTTAAAAGAATGACTATTTACAATTATTACAGAGGCTTAACAAAATAAATGGAAAAATTCCCATCCAGAATCTTCTTGAACTCTTACAGCTTGAGTAACCTTAAACATTGAGGTCATATTTAATATATTTGATGTAATCAAACATGAGAAAAAATGTCATGCCCTTCTGGATACCAAGAGAATCTTATCTCTCTAAAGCAGGAAACCTTTTCACTAGTCCAGAACAGTAATTTTCTTTGATTTTGTAATGGGAAGATTAGTGTTTTAAAGTACAAGATCTTCCCAGTGATGGGCTTTGAGTTGTTACCATTCAAATGCTGACACATTTGCCTGCAGGTTTCTGTCCCTGGCTTTGTCCCCAGCCCAGCTCTGTGGAACCCCTACAGAGGTTCTACATCTGCCAAATGACACCCCCAGCCCCAATTCCAGCCCTGCTGTGCCCCACAAGTGCCACAAACTCCCTTCAGAGCAGGACTGGACTTTGCTCCAATTCAGGTGCCAGCTGCCAAGTTTGAAGTGAAGTGAGGAAGGGAGAAACACTGAATTATGAGGAAATCCTGAGTTTTCAGACCTGCAGGTTCACCAGGAGCTCTCACTTGCTCAGGGTCAGAGATGTCCTTGCATCACCCACACTAAAAGAAACCAACCAGTATCATTTGGGATTTTATGCTGTCCAAGCATCAACCAGAGTTTACTCTGGAAACACAGAATCCTCTCCTTGTGGTATAAAACATTAATTTCCAGTGCTCCAAAGCTGAGTGGGAGCCCATATGATAAAATGCAAGTCAGGGCTCATGGCTCATTGCCACTGCCTCTATCTTATTGAACAAAATCAGACAAGAGAGCAAATAACCTCTGATTTTGCCTTCTTTTAAATATTCTGTCCCTTTTGGAATATGTTTCCTATTAGGAGCATTTGCTGGTAGCAGAGTTCAGCAATACATAAGCAAGCTAAGGGATTATTAGTTCATTTTCCTACAGGAATATGTTGGCTTTCACTCATGAGGGAAGCATTCTCTTCTCTCTCATCTTGAATCTACTGAATAGTTCAATTTAAATTAATTTCCTACAAATCTTCTGAAATCTGGCAGTTAGAGAAGTTGACCCTTAGATAGCAGAGATTCCTCCAAGGAGAATAGTGTTATGAATTCCTCAGGGGCAGAAAAACCTTCTCTCAGACTTCACACTTAGACACCGAAGAATTCAGCCACAGAACTTAAATCCATAAAAATTAAGGATCTGTGTGTTCTGTCTGTGGCAGAAGAGATCCTTCCAGGTACCCACACTGGGTACATGGAGTGGACAAATTCTGCAGCAGTTTTTCAAATGAATCAAACCCCAGATAAAAGTAAAATGATGAGGATGTGGAGCGTTGTTCTATAACACCATTAACAAAGAGAGGTGAGATAACCTGTCCTGGGCATGCCACAAAGCTGCATCTGAACGCACACACACAGCCTTTGTTCACAGGGAGAACAGGCAAGAATTCCTGCAAAAATGTCAAATAAATACTTTACATGACCACCAGAAATTTCAAGAATTCTACCCAGTTTGTATCTAACAAACTTTTACCATAAATTACAGTGCTGTCATTTTCTGCTTTCACTGGCTTTTTTGCTCAGTGTATCAAACCATCCACAGTGCATCTCAAGAGCTAGAATCTTTTAAGCACTCAAAAGTCAGTAACTTTATCTATTTTGTTAGGATTTTTTCAAAACATTTTTGGTCTAACTGTATATATATTTACCCAGCTGAAAAGAGAAGTGGTTATTATTTGTAAAGCCAAAACAAAATACCAGCAGCACCTGAGAGGTCAAATGATATCTCCCCTTCTCCTCCACAATCCCCCCTAGACTCAGAACTAATCTTCCCTGGCCTTTGTTACTTGTGACATTTGTCTTTAGATATTGACAACCTACAAAGGTTAAGCTCAATTTTATAATTAATTACAATAATCTAGGATGAAAAGAAAATTCCACTGGGAGTCAATCCAAGTGAGCCACTTTAAGAGCTTTCAGAAAAATTAGGTGACTTTAAAGGTAATGTAACAAAATCAATTAAAAGATTTTATTCACATTTCCTTTTAATCACTTTCAAATTAATTACAGTATATCAAAATGATATTGCCTGTTATTGTGTTTACTATTTACACCCATTCTTAAGGGAAAGCAATTATCCAAATATTCCTGGAATTTCTTTCATCACTGCAAGCTTAATATGTAACAAAGAAAAACCCTTCCCAGTTTCAAAGGTTCCATAAGGCTCAGTAAGTAGTAGCAGAGAGAAATTGTACAAACACACAAACACATACAAAATAAGGATTCCCTTTCAGGTGAACCCAAAGCTGGGCAGCAATCCCTGCTGGTGCTCTCTGGCACAGACTGGCTCCCAGTGGCACCAGCTGCCCTGCCCAGCAGCAGGGCTGGACCAGCTCCTCCCCTGGGATATTCCCCAGCCCCCTGTGAGCCACAGCAGCCCAAAGCAGTGTGAGGGGCCAGCTGGGGGTCTCAGGCTGAAAGGTGTGGCTGGGTGTGTGTTCTATTGCCATCTGTTACAGGTGGGGCAGTTATCTGTGATGTTTGTGAGGGTTTCCAGGATCAGGGAAGAGATGAATCTGACTCCATGTTCTCAGAAGGCTGGATATGATATGATATGATATGATATGATATGATATGATATTAAGAGAATGCTATACTAAAACTATACTAAACTATAAAAAAAAGAAATATCAGAAGGCTTAACAAAAATGAGTAATAAAAACTCGTGACTCCTCAGAGTGTCAACAAAGCTGGACCATGATTAGTCATTAAATTAAAACAATTCACATGCTANGGAGGGGGTTTGCATTTTCCATTTCAGGGGAGGCTCCTGCCTTCCTTAGCAGACACCTGGCTTTTCAAACCAAGACCCTGGACTACTCAGGCTCAGTTTGAGCTGGCCCATCAGTGAGAGCTGCAGGGTAGGGCTGACAGCAGGAGGGATCATACCCATGGTTCTGGCAATTCCAAAAATTCCCATTTTTCCTTAGGCTCAGGTACCTCCCTACACATCTTTAGTCAAAAATGAGTGTATCACCCTTCTAGTCTCTACAGATGAGCCATGGTTTTCTCAAATTAATTTCAGCCATGTTGAGGCATACCTGACCTGTTGATGATGCCCAAGAGCTCCCCAAGACAAGATCCCTTTCCAGCCCCACTAAATGGAGCCAGTTTAATCCCCACCCCTGCAGTCAGTCTCTGCTCAGCAGAATTCACAGGATGGCCCAGTGACATCAGGGATCAACATGCAGGGGAGGTTACTGAAAGAGGGAGTGTTTCTCCCTCTTCTGGCACCTTCTTTTGGCATTGCCAAAGACAACTGGGCAGGACAGACCCTTAGTCTGAGCCACCTGGAGTCTCACATTCCTCTAGACATATTTATTGCAGTTGTAATTACACCAGAATTGCAGCAATGACCATTTTAAATAACTGGCTGAGTTGACTGACACTCATTTTTCATCTATGAACAAATAACAATTTGCAGTGAATTACGAAGAGCCTGAGCCAGATTTGATCCATGGATAACTCAGTCACACTGCTCTCTGAACCTGCAATTCAGCTTCATTTTCACGTTAACACACTTCTGTAGGTGGCCACCACCACTCAGGTATTCAGGCACAAGCCCAAACATACAAAACAAACATCCTAACAGGATTTTTGGTACAACAGACAGCTCTCAGGGAACTGGTTTGTCTCCAGGCTTTATATAACCCAAGCAGAATTGCTTCTTAGCAGTTTTCATTAACGGCTGGCATTATATAGGATATCCAAAAAAGGGCAAGAAACAGCAACACAGAGTAAGAATAGATGTCAGACTCACAGGTCTGACAGGTGCTGGTCAAAATCTCCCCTTTCTCTGCAGGTAGACACATCCTAAGAACCAAGTTTCAGGAAAATAAATGGGCGAAACATTCTCTAAGTGAAAGACTTTACTCCAAATCCCTTGAGATAAACTGCTTCTGCTATTTTAAAACTGACATCTGAGTATGTTCAGGGGATAATTAAATATGTTATACATATAACAAATACTGGTTATTACATATATACATATGCATGAAAGAGGGGCAAGAGCATTCCTCTTAGGAATGGCTGATGGTGCTAATGTAAACCAGCATTTAAGATACATGAAGTCATGCTTCTCCCATGTATTATAAGAGCACTTATAAATCAACCCTGAAAACATTTGCCAAAACAGCAATCAAGAGAAGAAAAAAACCATCAATTTCCAGCAGAAATCTTAAATCCTTTTATGATTATTATTTTCTGTTCATCATTACTGTAAGCGCTTATTGGGACAGGCAAAATGCCTGAGCTTTCTCCAAACAACAGCATGGAAGCTGCCTAACAAAAATATGTAGGAAGTCAGAAGGTCATTATATACTTTCACATTGTCCTATTAGACAAAATAATACTGCAAGTTTATGCAATCCTTAAATCAACATGTCAATAATAATGTCAACACCTACAGAGAAAGAATAACCTTCCATTTTGAATTTAACTAATACAATAATTAGACAAGACTGATAAACACATTCAATTCTTTTTTCATGAGATATATAATTTCAATTACAATTTACACCCCAATTTGCTGACAGTTGCTGTCAAAATAAACATATTCTCTCATGCCTTTTTTCCTAAACATAAACGAGTGACTTTAGATGACTCTGAAGAATTCAGTAACTCTCCAAGACCTGTAGAAATAGTAGGCAGCACAATTATCAGGGCAGCAGCAGCCACCCTTTTATAAAACATTTTTGACATTGAGACAAGTACATCACATTTATCAGCAAATTCTCAGACTTCTCTCCTGTCTCCCAAGGAAATCACTCCTCATGCAGTAGAGGTGTTTTGCTTACAGTGGGTACCAAAACAGCCACTTCTGTGCTCCTCTGCCTCAGGACCTCAGGAAGGTTCACCAGCAAAGAGGAATGGGATCCTGCACAAGGGAAAACCTTCAGCCTCCCCTGGCCCTGAATAATCACAGCTGAGACTCACCTGCATCACCAGGCTTCTGATTTCTAAACGTGTGTGGCAGGCAGATTGCCCTTGTTCCCGTGGGGAAAGGATGGATGGTTTGAGCACTCCCTACAGTGATTAATAAAATGTGGGTCTGTTGGGACTATTAAACCAGTCATGTCACTTCACTGGCTGAGCATTTCTGCAGCAGAAACCTCTGAAAATACCAAATCTGCAAGTTTATGTCCAAAGCTCAATCAGGCCTTTAAGACTCTACCCTTGAATATCAGAACAGAGATCTTTCCAAGAAGACAACAACTTACTTACTAGTAAGGGCATCTTGTTTTGAACTTATAAGCACTTGTTAAATAAAGGAAACAGCCCCAAAAAAACTGTGAGACTGCCTGCTCTGCAGGATTCATCCTGGCTGTGCTCAGGTGCAGGAATGGTCCCACTGTGCCAGATCTGTGCTGCAGCACAGGACCAGCCTGAAAACAAGCAATAAAGATGCTCAGAGCAGCACCCAAGACCACAACTCCTCATTTATGGTTGTCAGGCCTTTTTAATTCTAAACTTTATTTGTGATCCATGCTTTCTTAAAACAAAATCAACAGAAGGATTTACTTTAAACCATTTTATGTATTTTTAGAGATAGCCAAGGAGTTTTGTCATTATTCACAAGCCTAGGAATGATTTCCTCACCGATGTCACATTGAAATTTGTGAGATGCATTCATGTACCTCTCTGACCCATTTCTGATGAAGTTCTGCAACAAGAGCAAACAAAAAATAGCCTTTCTTTCAAATTCAGATTCCTCAAACTTTTAATATAATCTCAAAGAACATGAAGGAAGTTAGACAGGATGTTTTTGAGCTGGAAGGTAGTGAAAACTTCACATTATTACTTTTAAAAACACATCATAATCCAAAATAAGTCTCCTTTTACAATGTTATGTCTTTCTTAAAGAGAGACAAATTCAAGAAGGGACATAGAGTGGAGTCAACAGCGAGTTACAGTCACTCCAGTAACTTTAATTGCATTCATTTCATAAAAACCTTTTGCAAGTGACTGACTGGAAAAGAGTTACCAGCTCTGACTACAGGCAGAATTAATGCCAGCAGCATTGTCAAGAATCAATCATGCTTTATCAACCATGCAGTAAAGCAGCACATCAGATCACATCAAAAGCAGCATGGTGAACACGTGTGGAACATTCAGCCCCCTGAATGCAGAAAACTGAGAGAAAATCTGGATTCTCAGCACAGAACCTGAATTTGCATGGAAAAGATGTCCCAAAAGGGCACTGAATTGGGGATGAGAAAACTCTGACTGAGCCAACCATGCAGGTGAAGGCTAATGATAGCCCAGAGTATTTCACCAATGATGATATTCCCTGCTCTCCAGCACTGGCAGGGCCACCTCAGAACACTGAGCCCAGTCCTGAGCACTGCCTGACCCTGCTTGAGCACGGGGGTTGGACTAGATGACATTCCAAAAGACATTTACGAGCAGGGAAATTAAAATCTGCATGTTCCTGCTGGATGTGTGGATCCTTAATTGCAGCACAAGAAATCTCAGGAAGGGACCCAAACCAAGCAAGCACCAAAGCAGAAGACAACAAAAGGTACATAAGTATCCACAAACCTCTACATTGTCTCCCATGTTTATGTAATTTACACCTCACCCCTGCTAAAATCAACAATGGAAGATTAAGATTCAGTGCTTTTGTTTCCTAGCTCTGGAAGGCACACAGGGCTGCCCTTCCTTACAGCACACTGAGTGTTTAAGCCACTGCATCAGGAAAAAATACCAGGTAAGAACTGGAGGCAAGAGAACTTCCCAGACTGATGGGAATTCACTGCAGTCAAATTGCTGTTGTTCAACACCAGTTCTAAGCACTTCCAAAGAGAAGAAAAAGCAATCTGAACTGCAGAGGGGAAAATAACTTAGTTAAATTCAGACAGCTCATGATCAATAATAAAAAGGGAAAATAACTTAGTTAAATTCGGACAGCTCATTATCAATAATAAAAAAAAAAAAATTACACAAAACACTATCTAAAAGCACAGTGCAAGCTCTCTGCCAGGATTTGTCTGCCTAGCAAACACCATAGTGCAGCATTCCCAGCACCATGACATGCTCCATGAGACCACTACACTTCTGGAAGTACTCTGTTCACTTCCAGTCTTTAATGGCATTTATCAACACTGCACTCTTCCCACCTTACAGCCCTCACCTCAAGGCAGGCAGTAACTTCGTGAAGTTACTAAAGCAGTGAGATAAACAAAAAATCTGAGAAGAAACCACATAGGCAGGCCTGGAACTGACCAACTCCTGACAACCAATTTCCTTCTTTGACAATTAAATCACATTCTGAGTTGCACAGCTTTGGCAAGCTGCCTGCATGTTTAGATACTTGCCTGTCTCTAACTTGTGGATTTGGGCTACAAATCTCAAGAGCTGGTCTCACAAACATCCCACTGGGTCCAAGGCTGCCCTGCAGACCTGAATGTGCACACAAGCCAGGCATGATGCTTCCAGCTCATGTCCAAGACCACCCAGCAGCCCAGCATAGCAACAGCAGTTGGCAGTCACCACTGCAACCCAACTTATTGTTTCAGGCTGTAATTAAACTGCCCTGAATATGCAAACTTTTCATTCACTGTTTCACATGCCCAAAACAGGAACTGGAAGCAGCTGATTTCAGCTATGTGGTCTGTGCTCATCTGCTTTTCAAAACATGCACTGGATTTTTCATTAATAACCTCTATTTCTTTACTTCCTTCAGTGCAGCAGAAAAGAGTTTAATTTCCCTTTTTCTCTAGCCTCTTGAGCACTACTGGCTCAAACTGAACCTAAATTAAGCCACTGGTCCTTTTAATACATGTGCCAAGAGACACTGCCCTCAGAAAGCTGTCCCACAACAGTGCAAAACAAAAGAAAGAGGAAAAAGTAATTTAGTGTTTATGTGGCTTAGTTAGAAGGCCATCCCTCTGCAAGCAGTGAGCTGCACTGAGGGTGGGGAGGCAGCAGGGACACAGACAGAGCTGCAGGGCACTCAGCCCTGCCCCTCAGCACAGCACACTGCTCCCACAGCTCTAACAGCAATTCCAACTTCTGAATAACTTCCCTGTGAACTGACAGTTTTGGAGAGCCCATCACTGCCTTCTCTGCAGCACCCTCAGTGGCATCTCCAACTAAATCTCATTTGCAGATGACTACTGCAAACCAGCAGAGCACCCTCACATCCTCCTTATTCCACCCTCACAGCCTGGTGCCCACAGCTCACTCAGTTTTCATCCTCTGGCCTCCTCCTTTAAGTAGGATGACTATAAAAATCCCTTAAAAGTATCCATCAAGGTTTTGAACTTGCAGATCCTGGGGTATATTCTCCCAAATGTAGCCAATAAACCAGTCAAATGCTAAATTTTCAGCATCTACTGGGAGAGAACTGAAGGTCTTGTTTAGGAGCAAGTTCTTGAAGCAAGAGCATGGTAGAGCAGTGAGAATAAAAGTCATCATTTGGTTGCAGAAAGAAAATTAAAGCTGGGAAATAGATACATAGCTGGGGTCAGTTAATTACCACATAATCCACCATAGTTACCATTTCATTTCCAATTTTAGACTTTTGCAAGGGAACATGATTAGATATAGGCAAGACACTTACTTGTACAATCTTGTACCCTTGGGGCCCAGTCTGGCCTGGTTTTGTGCTAATTGGAACTGGTTATTAAAATCTGCTGAAAGCATCTTGAGAGTCCTGTAAACATGATCACTTTCACTACTCAATATGCATCCAGGATAAATGGAATAACAACTAGAATACAGCAAGCAGCTGACTCAAACCCTTCAGCCACAGTTTATCCAACACCAGCAAAGAGCAGGCTGATACCTGTTTCCCTAAGCAAAAACTGTTAAAAATTGTTAGTCCCACTTTTTTCTGTTTGGTAAGACCAGACATGACAAAACCTGTCACAATAATGAGACAGAGAGAAAAAACTGAACTATGAGGGAGAGAAAACTCTCTCCTGAATCCTGATGTGTCAGTGTCTCCTGGAGCCCAAATCTCAGATGTCTTGGGTTGAGACTACTTAATATAAGAAATGTAATTTGGGATGGGAGGGCAGTGCTTGTAGCAGACATTTTTTGCTACCTTTATATAAAGTTGTCTGTCTGCAATACCATGAATGGGAACCAAGACCGACCTCATTTTCTTTTCATAACCATTAAAAAATTAAAAAATTAAAATCTCAGCAACCTAATAAAACACATGGGAGGTTAAAAAGTAAAATTGGCTCATTACTAAAACAGGTCTTAATATAGAATGCCTGTAATAATGAAAAAGGGTAAATGAAAAGCATGCTGATTCCTGTTATTCTTTGAGCTAGACCATGCCCTTGGGTAGTACATGAAACCCCAGAAATGCAAAATATGAAAGTAATAAACATACAATTGCTCAGAACTTGATAATGATCTCTGTGAAACAAAATCTGAGGATTTTTGGTAGGCTTTGATGATTCTGAACATGGAATTAAGCTGAATGTATTTTAAATTAAACCTAAAATAAAAACAGCTGCTGGAAAACATGCATGACCAAATTCCTCATCTGAACACGTGCTGCTTTTGGCTATTTTCTTTTAGATTTTCAAACTTCACTGGTATTCTGTATATTCAACTCCAGTATGAAGCACAGTACAGTAGCTCCTGCTGGCATCCAGTTAAGCCAATCTAATTTTATAGATGTTTGCCTGACGACTCAGAACCACTGCTATTTCCATTGGTGAAGGATTACACCACCAAATAAATTTATTCACTCTGGTAGCTGCAATTCTATGTGCAACAGGACCTAAGAGAAATACAGGCATTAAGGTTCATGGAGTTCCCCCTACTGCTCTGATGGCAACCCTCAAAGTCAAATAATTATATGGAAAAAAGACAGACAGCTAATTAATTTTCCTAAGAGTTAATTTGAAGAGCAAAACAAGATGGATTCCTAAGTGGAATTCTCCTGTATGAAAAATATTTGTTCCATTAAAAAAATGTATTTTTTTTCTGCTTGAGAAACTGGGGAACAATACAGGAGAAAGAGACACAGGAAAAGAAATTACTTCTATTAATAAACATATGAAAAAGACTTATTCCAGAGCAGCAAGCCAGAGGGCAAAATTAACAAGATGTATAGAATTCACTTCCACTTGTGACTGAATTACCTAACAAAAGATATCCATGTCACAGTGGAAATGCCCTAATCAAATAAACTTTGAAATAACATTTATTTGGAAATCTGACCCCTCTATTCCCAAATCTACAAGATTCCATGGAAATTCAAGAGAAATACAAACCAGAGTGTTCTGCAGCAGTGTGAACTGAGTAACTTTCAGAATTGCCATGGTTTTGTTGATAAAACTATAACCCATGTGTATGCATTGTTTCCTCTGCACTTGGTAGGACACAGCAAAAATTTGAAAAATTAATTTCACAGTAATCAAAAAGCAGTTTTCTATCCCATATTCATTTACCTTCAAAACTTGGATATCTTAAAAAAAACCCACATCCTAAAAAAGCCATTCCTATAAAAACCTTTCTCACTTTGTTTTAATCTCTTTGTAGCATGTGCATGTCTCAGAAAACACTTTAGAGTGAAAAGCCAGATGTTTTCTTTAGCCTAAAATCAGCCCATAACCACTGCCAACATAAGGCAATATTAAGCATACCTAAAGACCAGAAGATAATTTTTAGAATCTATCCATAAACCTGAAATGCCATCAAATGGAGACAGTAGGAAAAAACTTCCATGCATTCTGGGGAAAAAAATCAAAACCAAACCCCAATACAGCCCACATGCTCCACTCCTGAAAATGCCTTCCAGCACAAAGATGAGCTTTCACTGCTTTCTGCAGGAGTAATTCTCAAAGGTTTTGGGTAACCAAGTTACACATAAAGCTGTCCATGACAGCCATGGCACACAGAGGACAAGAGGAGAAATGGAGCTTTATTTGTGTATAATCCTCAGGAGTGAATCCTGCAGCTCCAACAGCTGCCTACCCCCTCACAATCCCAAGTGTCTGCACCTGATCTGGCTGCAGGAGCTGGGATTGATACAACTCCAGAATTTCAGATTTCTCTTTTCCACCCCTTACGCTTGAATTTCATTCCTCAGCCTTCCCTCACACCCTGACTTGTTGAAGGACCTGCTGGCCTCTGACTGCCACAAGGCCCAGCTCTGCAAGGGTCACAAAACCATGAATGCTTTGGGTTGGAAGAGAGCTTAAAGATCATCTTGTTCCACCCCCCTGCCATGGGCAGGGACACCTCGCACTATCCCAGGTTGCTCCAAGCCCTGTTCAGCCTGGCTTGGGACACTTCCAAGGATGGGGCACCCACAGCTTCTCTGGGCACCCTGTGCCAGGGCCTCAGCACCCTCACAGGGAAGAAGCTTCCTAATATCCAACCTGAACTTACTCTCTGCCAGCTGAAGCCATTCCTCCTTGTCCTGTCCCTCCAGGCTCTTGCAAAAAGTCCCTCTCCACCTTTCCAGCAGGCTCCCTTTAGGCACTGGAAGGCCACAATGAGGTCACCCTGATCCCTTCCCTCCTCCAGGCTCAACAATTCTCTCAGCCTTTCCTCACTCCATCCCTCTAATCAAACCCCAAACCATATTGTCCTGTGTTCCTGCTCCACTGTCCTTCCACAAGGAAACACAAAAAAGTGGCAACTGGAAGGCTGGAGTGATGTTTTTACAAGGAACAGGGCCTTGCTAAGGAATATTTAGCAGCACCCAAGCTTTTATATGGTGGTCAAAGTATTCCCTCCCTGCAACTCACAAGAAGATAGAAGTTTTCCAGGAGTGCAGGACAGCACTGCTTTCTCCACATCCAGCAAAATCTCCATACAGAAAAGCACCAGAGCTCAGTCCCAGTGATGGCACAACATCTGACAGACACAAGCTCCCCCTCCAACCCTGGCAAGCACATGGAGACCACACAGCTCAGGTGAAATGTCACAGAAAATCCCATTTCCTTTGTCATTTTTCCATGTTTGCCCCTTGTTTATTATGGACATTTTACTCACATGTCAGTATCAGAATCTATTTACTAAATAAACCCTGAATCTATTTACTAAATCTATGCTATTCTATTCTATCAGAATCTATTTACTAAATAAACCCTATAAACTAAACAAAGTAAATAATGTCAAGGTTGTCAAGAAACTGACCTTGGAATCAAAAGATTGCAAATTTTATTAAAGCAGCGAGCAAGACCATTTCCAGTAAAAAAAAAGTGCAAGAGCACAATACCAACCACATCAGCATGTTTTATTAGAAACATTTCATGTTTGTCTGGGCAAAAAAAAAGATGAAAAATTGCAGAATATTAAAATTATTAGTTCTGATTTTAAAATATAAGAGGGGCTTGTTTTATCTTAAAATATCTTCATGTTCAAAAAAGTTCAATTGCCTCAATTAAATGGACTTACATGTATTCTGCAAAAGTGAATTTAGAAAAGCAACACACATCAAACTGATCAGTTACTATAAAAATACGTACGTTTGATGTCACATCACCAAAATATCCCAGAAAACACATTCACCATGGCTCCTACCACTGGGGTTCACAATACTTCACTTTTGATTCATTACCTGGAGCAGAACCGGGACCTTATTGAAGTTTAAGAGTTGTACATAACATATCAATTTCTAAATTTGTACTTAAATTCAATACATACACTTTGGGCATATCATCATCACTGTCACACTTAGCCCTTACTGCTTTCTTTGGGTGATGTGTTTAAAACAGATCAAAATACTTTCATTTAACCGAATTTTTTACATCTCTACTTCTAGTAAACTCTACGAGTATGATCCTGCCTATGCTCAGTATATTTAGAGAGCTTCTGTATTAATGCTGGAGTAGTGAAGAAGTTACTGGGACAGCCTGTATTTGGATATTCCCAGTCCATAATTCTGAGTGTGGATGGCACTGTTACTCAATGCTTTGTGTCAAAAGAATGCAAAGTGCACCCTCATAACAAGCAAATGAGCTGAAATATAAAAATGTGCTGTGGCTTGGAAGCTGAAGAAAGTTTCAGGCACCAAAAAAGCACAGCAATAAAAAGGGAATATTTTGCTATGCAAATCTCAGTATTTTTTCATCCAAAGAGTATTAGGTCCCGAAGTAATTCACAATTAATAGGCCTGTTCTTGACAGAAAACATGTATCTTATTAAAGGAAGAAAAGTTTGTTACTTTTACTCAAAAAGATTTGAGAGTTTCCAAAAGTTGTAAATGGTGTAAGCACTTCTTCAGAGAGGTACTTCTCCTCAGAGGTATAATCTTTCCCTTTTCAACAGGGGCCTGTTAATAGAATGTATTTGTGAAAGGATAATCTTGTGCAGTTTGAACTTTCTCACCAAGCTGCCTGCTCATTGCTATGCGGGGTGGGAGGTGAGGCTGCTTGCAATGCCAGCCATGTCTATCGAATCAGAACTAACCTTTTGTTCCACTCATTTTCTCTGCAACTTTCTGCCATCAGCAGCCACCTCAAAAAAAAAAAAAAGAAAAAAAAAAAGAAAAAAAAAACCACCACTTTTGAAGCCTTGGTGCCTTTTAGGTAATTCACTTCCAAGCTGGTTCAAAATAAGGAAGTTTGATGGTTTTGTGGAAAGCCAATCAGGACTTTTTGCAGAACACAGGAATGTGTGACCTTAACTTTGTCACCTCCAGTTTGTAAAAGCTCATCAATGCAAAAATCAAGGGAATGTCATCTCATACTGCAACACCAACTGATATCAGGGTCCAAAAATTAAAGACCAGAAGACTGATTTGCATTAGTTATCAATGCCATCAGAATAGCAAGATTCAGACAGCAAATCAGTTTCAGAAATAAGAAAGATCCTAATAACAGCACTAGTGATACACAGAAACACACTAACGAGAGCAAAGAAAGATTGATGACTACAGTACTCACTTCACTTTACAGAAAAGCAATATTCTTAAGGAAAAAGTACCTGTAACATACACCACACACACAAAAAATATTAGTGCTTGCTCACTAAACATCATAAATGCCTATAAAACCATAAAACACACACACAAGTACCCTGCAATCCAAAAAACCAACCCACAGTCTCTGAAGGAAAAGCACACAAAAACAGCATATAAAATTAGAAAACCTTATTAAGCAGACACTGAGGATGTATCAGGAATGCAGCTTTATCACAATCTTAAACCAAAGAAAAAGCACATGATAAAATTACAAGTGTTTATGGTTTCTCTTTTCATACAGTGCTGCGTATTACATTTTCAAAGTATTAAACAATCATCTTGGTAAAATCATGTACTGTAGGAGCAGCACAGGGGAACGTGGTAAAGAAGAAAAATTCCTCTGTTAGCCAAGCCACAAAGCATCTACAGAGGCTAATTCATCACGAAAATGCCAGGATGGCTAACAGCTGAGTGACAGAGCAGCCCTGGGCTGGCTCCCCTCCCCTTGCAGAGGAGCCCCTTTGATTCCATGTCTGCTCCTCCTGGGCAGCACAGCTCCTGTGCAAGGGCTGCAAGCAGCAGACTGGCTCAGGAAAAGGGGACAGGCTGGGCACAAAGCCCTCACAGCCCACTGGGAATTCACTGCAGGCTGGGAACTCCTTGTCAGGTGTAAGGGAGCGTTTCCACCCCTTTTCCTTCCTCTGCCCCACGGGAGATCAGGGAGCTCTGCCCAGCCCGTGCAAGCACCAGGCTCTGGCAGCACCACCTGCCCAGGAGCCCATTCCCAGGAAGCCCAGGGCCATCCCACCTGGGAGCTGATATCCCACCTGGAGCTGCCATTCCACCTGGGAGCTGATATCCCACCTGGAGCTGGCATCCCACCTGGGAGCTGATATCCCACCTGGAGCTGCCATCCCACCTGGGAGCTG